>JAOEHQ010047905.1:0-10523 GCA_025447715.1 Asclepias incarnata | reverse complement strand
ATACCCGCTATCCACTAAAGTTCCAACTAACAAGTATTCCATTCTCAAAATAAAATACAAGGAACTTTTAATAACGATTAAAACTACAAAACTAATTTATCTTATTACCTTTAAATCTTTGGGGCGTTACAATACAACTGTATAAAGCATATATTATTGTTGATGATTAAAAATTATTGTAGATTTATCATTTCCCTAAACAAAATAATATTTAAACATATTTTATCAGATGTATTTGGTCTCTTTAATAATAGTATAATATCAAAAAACTAAAAAACTAAGGGAGTGTTTGGGTTGCGTTTTGAAAATGGATTTTGCGTTTTCAAAAAGCATGTTTATACCTGCTTTTTCAAAACTGCATTTTATCTCTATGAAAACGCGGATAATCACTTTTTTAGCCCAACACTTTTTCTGATTATTTGTGTTTAACAAATGTAATAATCAGATAATCACTTCAAAATGTAATTCCAAACACCTCTAAGAGACCAAAAAGACACATTTTGTTTAGATATATATTTCTTATAATTAATTTGGGTGTGTTAATTTTTGAAAATTTCAAGTAAATCTTTTTATACCTTATCATTTGATGTTTATATTATTTCCATATTAATTTACATAATCATTTTTATTTTTAAATATTCTAGCAATAATACAAAATTAATATTAACAACACATCTTTAGAAATTTTACATCGAAAATAGGAGGCAAGCGGGCAACAACTGCGCCGCTAATCCTTTTTGTATGCCACAATAATAACAAACACATTGTCTATATATCTGTGTGTAAGACAATCTAGAACCGGCGCTCGACGAAGCCGATTGCCAACCACCATTATCATTTGATGCATATACTAAATGAAGTTTAGGAATTTTATGTACACTAAAATTTGATTTTTTTGGAAAATCATCCACCATTACGCATTGTGCGAGTACACTTTTAGTATATTTTTAATATATAAAAACTAATAGTCGTCGTTTTAAAATTTTAAGAATAAGAATATAGTAAAGTGATCAAGTGACGCGGAAAGACTTAAGGCCCACATGGGTTCGATCATAGATTGAATGATATCCGTTTTCCCATAAAGGTTCCAAGTCCTGTCTTTGCCAAACTTGTTCCCACCTCTGGGCTCTGGCCTTTCCAATTCCAACACATAAAGAAGACTGGATCGAAAAATGACCAGTTATATACAGTTCTGTTCACAATTCTGTAGCTTTCATAGAAGGGTTTTATGTTCCAGAAATTTCTGTTTTGTGGCTAGACAACCCATATGTTATTCTTCAATTATATGTTTCTAAACTTGAAACAGACGTCTTCCAGGTCTTCCGTATTTTATACGTTTTAAACTATATAAAAGCAGCTTTGTATTCAGCTTACGCTTCAGTTTGGAACAGAACCAGCTCTAAGGTGTAGTAGGAGCGGACGACGAGCGGTACCAAATTGGTTAATTTCTTGGTTGCATTTAACCTTTAATTTTTTATTCCCACTTCGGTCCAATCCAATTTCCTCCCAATGAAACCAAAAACTGGCATCAACCCAAAAAAAAAAAAAAAAAAAAAAAGGAGACACATTCATACAAGCAAAGTTGCAAACTCCACCCAAAATCCAGACAGCTAATAAGACACAACACTAGATTTGAGCAACCAAAGGATGTAAAAATGTACCTTTTTTCCAATTTTGTGGTTCAAATAACACAATCTAATAGAAAACATCACCCAAAAAGAAAGAAAACATATCCTTGAAGATCATTCGACAAATGTCTGTTAGTCATCGTAAGACGGCATCCCACAAAGGTTACGGCCATGCTGTTTTTCCCTTGTGAAGATCATGTATCAAGAGCTGTTAAATCTCGTATCGCCTTGCTGTATTCCTTTTATCAAAGACTTTTATCATTCTTAATCAGCATGGCATGATCTGATAGATACCAACAGCTCAATTTCTTGGACCAACCTAGAAGTCTCTTCCTTTATATGGCATTTCCTGTAAAGTCAAAGAAACCAAATGAGAAGTCAACCCAAGTACAAACTATTTATTTTGTAGGCACTTTCGTTTGAGTTTTCCCTGATTTATTTTGTTTTATCAACTGATTTGTTTTCTCGAATCTAACTCAGAACATATGTTCACAATAAAATTCTTCAACTTCTGATTTTAAGTAGAACGGTGGCACATACACCATCTTCTTTCATTATTACATTTATGATTTATCAGACAAAACCATATGCATTATCTTTCTCTAAAGCGGCATGTATCCACAAATCTCACCATCTCTAGAATGATAAATAATTTTTTCATATTCTAGGAATTATTAATTAGGAATATCTCTATAGCAAATCCTAATTCTTTGGAAGTTGGAGAAAAAAGAAAATAATTAAAGCCATAATAAATTGTAAACCATGTTTTTCTGGTTGATGTTACGATGTGTACAAGACCGGAACACATGAACAGGGTAAAGTCAAAGTCAAGGTAAATTTTCTTACCGGAGGATAACTGGGTATATATACCACCTGCCGCGGTTGACCGAGAAGCATCTGATGCGCATACTGTAATACATTTAGTATTATTTAAGATTAAACTCAAGAAATTTGACTCTGGTAAATAAAAGTGAACAAGTGGAATCCACAGCATACATGGGGACCATTCGGAGGATAATATGCCTGTTGGGATTGCAAAGGCGTTCCTTGCGGGCCGAATATAACAGGCTGGTGGGGAGGAAAAGAGGGTCCCATCTACAAAGGTAAGTTTTCGAAGACAAAGACATTAACACTTGAATTGATTGCAAAAAACATAAATATCCAGGGATAGAGAGAACAACTAGTTGGAATTAGAACTTACTCCGATGCCAACAGGCATACCATGCATATGTGGACCACCTACATTAGCTGGGTAGTAAAAAGAGCCATCGGATACTGGAGATACGGCTCTTAATGGCGCCGGCGAAGGAACAAAACTTTTGGCATTTGGGTTCAGTCTAAACTCCTGGGAACACAATGATAAACCGAACGTCAAAATTAAAGGAAGATAAAGTTCCAACTTCCAAACAAACCAAACGTTTTATTTGGATAACAAGTGACGCTTGTTAGCAAATGTGATAAGTTGTTACCATTATAATCAAGTACAAGTGGCAACTTCAGCCCATTTACTCATGAGTGGCTCTGTTAGGGTCATATTATTATCTTTAACGCGTCAAAGAGGCCAAGCTAAATACATGTCTAGAAAAGATCCGGTCAGACAGGTCAAACAGATCGAGTCACCCAAAATGTACTTGTATAGCAGAAAACCTCCAAAACCAAATTATTTAAAACGATAAATATCATCTCAATTATGTAACTTTGTAATCATATTTCACACCCAAAATGAACTATTTTCTCAAAAGTGCATGAAGTGTTTCAGGTCAACCCAACCCTACCCATACAATGCTACCCCATTTTATCCATTACCCAAACCTCCTGACCAGCCTATTTTGCCACTTCTAGGTACGGGTATTAGTATAATAGATATTATATGTTAACCTTTGCATGAGGGTTCAATGTTGACTTTTCTGAAGTCAAGGAGCCCATTGATGAGCTAGGTGATAATCCAGGGGCACTTGCAGCTGTAGGAGGGGCAGCATTGCGAGATTCTGAAGTAGATGATGCAGAGCTAGCAGGTCGTGCACGAGAGACTGCAGGTCCATTGATCTTCACGGAGACTGCTGTACCCTCCGATACTTCACTAGAGCTTTTCTTTTCTAGAGCTTTAGACGACATATTGGAGGGTGCATATACATTAGCAGTCACTGAAAGTCCTTTATCACCGCTTTCGTTATGTGGCCCCAGTGATGACTCTGGCAAGGAGACACGGGATATTAGAAAAGGTAACTCTATTAGAAACAATTGAACTTAAGAAGTGACATTAACCCGCTTAGAAAATAATGTACCCCAATGCCCCATAGAACAAACATTTAAAAATACCAATTCTAAATCACATTACAAAAGCAACAACAAAGTTAAATTTGCAGAATCCATCCTACACAAGGGGGCTAGCAATCAAAAGCAAGAAGATTACAGTGGGACAACCAATCAATGTTTATAAAAAAATACTATAATTGTCTGAGCAATACTGTTAGTCCCTCAACAAATACAAACACAGGCACCTGAACCACGATTCTTGAGCAACTTATTTTGAGACACACATATACACCTCAGCTAGAAGGAAACCTAAAATCAGATACAAGGGACTGAAACTTGGTAGGCAAATAAACGTAAACAAAGGAAAAATAAAGGAAATCACAGGGGAATAACAAAAAGAGAAGAAGAAAAGGATAGAGAGGAAAAGATTGCTAAAGTGAATACTGAAGTGGAGTGAAAGACCTAAAGGTCTTTGTTGTGAGTTGTGATTTTATTTCGCAGGGTTTTCTAAGCTCCATGCATGTTGTCCATCTATATGCTCCAACATAAGGATTAATATATCTAAGCTTAGTCTACTAATCCTTAAGTTGGAGCTTGTACGTTTTAAATGGGGAATTTAGGTTTAGGTTTACTGGCCGTATATGTTATGACAACTGTCAAGTAATCAATTTCATGGACAACCGAGCATAAGTAAATGCACTTGCAATATACCATGATGGAAAACTCTAGGAAGAATGCTAAATCCTTTAACATGATTGTACCATGACAGCAGCAGAATTAATATCTGATTGTGCTCTAACAAAATCTTCAGTTAAAAGGGTCAACCGCTCAACCCCGTGAAAATCGCAACATGAAAATGGCAACAGTGACTACATGCTACCTACTATTCTCTCCGCTAATGATAATTGCAGCATTCGAGTATCTAGTTTAAAAGGGCTCTTTTTCAAAAAGCAGTTTAAAATGCTTTTAACTTTGAATCAAGATGCCATTTTGTAACAAATAGTAATAGGTAATTATTGTTTCAAGAACTGCCAAAAAAACGTGAAGCATTATAAATATCATGGTGCGTTCGTAAAGGCAAATGCTGCGACTTTCATGGGACAGGGGAAACTGGAAGTAGAAAAGATATTGACAAACCAAAGTAAGCATCACCTCATATTAATAAAACAAGGTAAGTCAGAATATGAAGTTAATGAAAACCAGACAATAAAGTACATTAACACATTATCACCAAAAGCACTAAAATACTAACCCTCAGATTTGGAAGCCTGGCTTCGCTCATACAGCTGCATCAGTCAATTACAAAAACAAAGTCAGGAACTACTACAAGAAAAACAAGAGCTAATAGCATACAGCTGGACCTCTAAAAAAATAATTAGGTGAAGAGCAAACTATACCATGTGCTTCTCTGTATCCTCTTTGGTATTACGTACAGTATGTTGTTGATTAACCTGATTGTCTTGTATACTGGAACAACAAAGGCTTAGTGAGAAACTTGATGAAGGAGGAATAGCATGATCAGATTTCAGGAAAATATAGCAATTAACAGCTGACTGTACATAAAACAACACAATTCAAAACATTTGTAAGCAAACATATAGATACCTGGTTTGACCATCCAAAGAACTAGATGGAAGGAAATCAGTGCTAGTGTTCAAATGAGAAGATTGAACCTCAATCTGCGTAACATGGATTATTGACATATCATAACGTACCATAATTAAGGCTTATCATATTATATAGTAAGTCGGTGCATCTGTCATTAACTTATTAAAAGCGTCGTCATTCCCAGAAAAACAAATGCTTAATCATGAAAAGCCCCTTATGTTATTATCAGATACAGCATAGTTTTAGACTCGTAGGAGACACGAGTGAACTCATACGAGTCGAGTCAAAACACACTTAAAATGAGACGACTCGATACTACAACTCATAAGCATGCCCAACTCAGACCTGACTGGTGAGTTCTTGACTGACTCGTCCGAGTCGCATATACTTGTAAGTCGCCCAAGTCAAAGAAAAACAACAAACAATGGCCAGGGGCGGCAGAGCACGGTGGTGATGGTTGATAGGTATTGTTCAGAAGAGAGAAAGGTGTTCTTTAGAATAAGTAATAGAATAATTAATAGAAGAGAGAGAGAGAGAAGTTTTTGGTGAAGATAAGATGAGTTGGAAAATAAATAAAAAAGATGAAAACTCAAAATAAATTCTTTGAGTAAATTTTTTGTAAAGCAAAAGCCTGTGCAACCGTACATAATTGGGAAAGAGTAGTAGCATTGGGAAGAAGGAACATTAGGAAAAGGTTACAGATGAAAACTCATCAATTTATATATTTATTTTACAAATTAAAATTTTAGAAAAAAAATGATTAATATATTTAACTATTTTCATATGTATTACAGTATATACTTATGAACTTCTAATATATGTACTTTATAATTTTATATGTAAATATATTATAGATATATATGTCTTATAATATATATAAAATACATATACTACATTACTACCATTTCACTTAAATTTTGATTTTACAAATGACAAGTGTATATCTATATATACACACATTATTATTAATTATTAAAATTCTAAATATTTGACTCTTACGATTCGAGTCACGAGTTAAAAAGTAGGATTTTTCGAGTCACGTCACGAGTCACAAGTTGACAACTATGAGATACATGCTTAGTTGGCTCAATAAAACTATCACTGAAACCTGACAAGAACTTTATTGGATAAAAATTCAGATGTTCATATGCATACCAGCGCTGAAAAGCTCGATGGTAATTGAGATTCATTGTTACTTTTCCCAATTGTCAAGTCAGTGAATGACTTGTTCATCATAGAATCAGAAACATCTCCAAATGTTTCACTATTTTGTGAATCCAAAATGTTCTCATCTTCATCATAACCACTATCATCAACCCCGCGAGACACAGATGAATATTTAGTTTCCTCATCAAGATCAAACTTGCCATGGAAATGGATACCTCTTTCCTAATTACAAGAGAACATAAAGAGTTGTAAGAATTCACAAACGCAAATTGTAAATAGAAGTAAATCATACGAGATTTATCCAAAGCCAATACCCTTACCTCAGCTAAATGAAGATCTCGGGTGTCCTCGCCCTCGATCTCCTTAGCTATTCTTAAAGCTTCCCTTTCTCTCTCTCTCATTTGAGGACCTCTATCCAGCTTTGTTGTGTAGAGCTCCTCGTTAAATGTACTTTTCACTCCAAATAATGTTGCATTTGCTTCAAATTGATCCCATCCCCTAATAAGATTGATGTATAGTTGGTAGATTGTGAGAAATAAAAGATTTGATAAGAATTCTCTACATATGACATTATCTTGCATTGCATGTTGGCTACTGTGGTCAATCAAGTTAATTCCCCTCATAACACTTTCTGACGCCACCTACAGGGGGTTTTTACATGTCCTTCTAAGTTTTTCCTTTTAAGGACAAATCCACTAAATATTCTATGATAGTTCTGGTAATTTCTAATTTACAGCAGATGCTAATATTAACTATTCAAAACGGGAAAAAATGGACACTTGGTTCAAGAATAGATAGATCAATAAGGTCGAACCTGTTCCAGTGGCTGTCAAATGTATTGTCCAATTCAGGACATTCTGGATTATCATCATCAGGGACCCAAGGTTCCAACTCTCTCTCCAGGTCAACATGCCGGGATTGAGAAATAGATGAGTCTATCATAATGTCATGCAGTTGATTATGCTGAATTTCATTCATCAATCCATCCCTAGTTACAGATACACTCTGGCCAATTTAAAAAAAAACTTTCATCAGTACATATGTCCAAACCTACAACATCCAAACACCTACAGTATATTCGTAACTTATTAGTGTAATCAATCGTTTTAGTTGGCTTATAAGTACTAAAAACCAAAGGAATTTCAATTTAAGCTCATATATGGGTTAGAAGGTCGGGAGTGCACACACGTATAAGCTGATTGAAGCTGAACACGACCAATGTCTGGGGTCTCGGGGGTGAACCCCATTGTTTGTTGATTATTACCAATCCCCACTCACAAGTTTACAACATAAAACTCCATGTACACAAAACTCCATGTACAAAACGAAGCTTAAGTTATCCCTAGAACTACAAATATTGCAGATTACTATGTGAATATGAAACACATGAGCTACCAAAAAATATGAATAGAAAAGGAGATGTAATCTGATAAAATTTAAAATGCAACAATAACATTAAGCAAACCTTAGCTACAATCTGCACAAGGTCTTTGGCAGGTATTATTAAGGTCTTAGAAGGGGGCTTTTGAGTAAAATCTGAAACATTTTTCTGTCCTCGAGACGAACCAGCCTTGGTCACACGAGCCATTTTCAAGATTATTCCTGCAAGATGGCAATCGATTATATCTTCATAATGCATATGATCAAATACACAAAGGTCAGAAGCATCAACTAAAAGCATTATTTCAACAACTACACAAATGCTATATAAGGTACCAAAATCTTTCTCAGCATTTGTGGCATGAAATATTCCAGAGATGACAGACCCATCAATGACCTGGACATCCACCTGATGCCCAATAAGGCATGTTGTTACATAAACTAGACGATCACGTGATGGGCTTTCAACTCCCCCATTATTTCCAGATACCGTTCTGCTAAAGTTTGATTTTCCAGGCTGAGATTTATTTTCCACTCTAGCTCCCATTTCTTTTTCACCTCTTCTACGATTAAATCCATTTGCAGAAGATCTGGATTGTGCAACTTGTTGCGGGTTCATTCTTCAACGGAACTTTTAATTTACCACGAATAAGGTACTGCAAAAGTAAATAATCCGGGTAGATAACCAAAACCAAAAGAAATTACATGTACGTGTAGCATACAACATTGAAATAACTAACATCAGCACCAAGTGTAGTGTATGTGCTAACAGATTTCGAGATCAGAAGATCAAAGACAAACAGCCCGATCAAAGACTTCCATGATATTAACATGAACGTCAAAGTTGGCATCAATAAACAGTAAACTTGTAGTCTTGTAGTATATTAAATAATTTGATAATTCAATTCCTGAATTTCCTCCATGTTATCAATATTTAGTATGACGACTATAGACTCCTAATATATTCTCCTTGTTAATATAATACGTCTAGTCTTTTATAGAGACCTTAAACATGTCTATGCAAAAATAACGTACAGATCTGCTACAAGTCTACAAGGGGCCAGAGATGTCATGGTGTAATAAAACAGACAAAAACTATGTCTAACTGACTTAAATCTGTACTCACTGATATCAAGAACCTTGATGGTGTGTTTCTACTTAAGTACTTATTGTCCACAATAGCAAGCAGAAATTAATTTACAGGATAAAAAACTGTGAACCCCAGGGACTACATCAGTTTGCTTTCTTGGCATTTGTGGCGTTGTGACACACCATCAACTCCCTATCTAAAAGGAAAAATTGAATAGAAATCTAGTTAGTGGTATGAAGTTAAAAAAATAAAATTAGCCATATCCATCCAAATCAACCTAAGATCTACCTGTCTCCCATTGTTTTATGCCCCGGTCATCAGAAGGCAAAAAGAACATCATGTACAGGAACAGAGAATTAGAGAAATACACGGTTGCATGCAAATTGGCATCCATCACAAATAAATAGATGTTTGTTTTCTTGGCAACTTGCAGTTTGATAATATGAAAAATGATCTTGATGCAAGTTGGACCTAGGAATACATCACTTAGATTTCCAGGTTCAGAAACTCTAAACCCCTTTACCTATCCTTAACTTTGCACTGCCAATGATAAGCAAATCCCACATACCTCATTAAAAACCGTCCTCCCACTATTGGTCGACAACATACAGTTTTTGCTATTTGTTTATTTGTCTCCTGCTCTGTGTACTTTTAACAAGTATCACATATTGAAGGAATAAAAGAGCACATGAAAATATGTATTACAGTAACATATTTCTACTATTATAGTTAGTTTTATGAGTATGATTATTGATACTGCTAATCCCGTCATTATATACTCTATTAAAAGAAATGTCTGTGAATAGTGACACTTAAGTATTAACATAAATAAAATGTTTGGCAAATAAAAAACAAGATAAGGGTTGGATGGGGTGGTCGGCGCCCTCCCCCTTGGTTTGGAAGGTCTAGAGTTCAAAGCCCACAACCCCCATTTTTGTTTTTGTTTTTTTTTTGTTTTTCAGCCCCCTCTTCTTCTTTTTTTGTTTTTCAGCCCCCTCTTCTTCTTTTTTTTGGTTTTCAGCCCCTCATTGGTTCCTCCTTTTTTCTTTATTAGTCCCTCACGTTTTAAAGTTTTTAAAAATGATATATATTTGTAATTTTTCACTTTTTTTTAATCATTTTGCTTTCTTAAACATTTGTGTTTTCCTAATAACTTTTTATTTTTTTTGGGTGTTTTGTATTCTACCATTTTTGCCCCTTTTTTTAACAATTTGTTTTTTGTACCATATTTTTTTTTACCAATTTGGTTTTTTGTAACATATATATTGTAGGTTTTTTAAGTACATTAGTTTTGTATTTGGCTTTTTCAAACATTTATTTTAGCATATATTTTGTAACTTTATGTTTTTTTATAAGGCTTGTAACATTTTCGTTTCTTTAATATTTTTGGTTTG
>JAOEHQ010047904.1:0-10524 GCA_025447715.1 Asclepias incarnata | reverse complement strand
AATAATAATAATAATAATAATAAACAAATTAATGTATAGGTCATAAATGTAAGATTTTCGATCATCTTTCACAACAATGTAATATCAATATCTTATATTAGATGAATTATAAAAGTTTTGTGATCACAAGTAAACATTTGATTTGAATAAAAATAAAATGTATATTTACAATGCAAGTTTTTAATTATCATGAATTCTCTCGTACCACGTATATAATATGTAAAAATGTTGGTATATTTTGATTGTCACATGAGTTATTATTCGAAAATTATGTCAATCCGTGCATCGCACGGGTATAATCTAGTTAATATATAAAGTATTATTTTTTAAACATGTAATAAGTTGTTAGTGTTGGTATCATTTATAAAAAAAAAATCTAAAGGATTTTAAAATAAGTTTTCTTATTGAATTTTTTTTTAGGCTGAAAAAGAATTAAATTGATGAAAAATGAAGTAATTATGTGCTTGTTTTTATTTTAAAATTTTTTTCTTGAAAGGATTAGAGCATCTCCAATGTCATTTGATGAAAAGTTTTTTTTTTAGAAAAAAATCTTTATAAAGGCTTGATGTCATTGGGTTAAATGACTTTTTTTATGGATAGGTTGAGGTTTATCAACCTTTTAAAAAAAGCTTTATCATTGTAATAAAAGCTTTTAAATAGCTTAAAGTTAGTGGGATAGTTATGTGGTAAAAAAAAAAAAGTCATAAAGACTTAATACCTTTGTGGATGCTCTTATGCTTCAATTCCTGTCTCATACCTTTGAGTCTCCGACTACGCACCGACCCGTTTCGTAACCGAAAACCGTAACCGGTTAATACCCGGAATAGTAAAAACCGAATAACGGTTCCTAGAAACCGCCGGTTCCAAATCGAATACAAATTTCAACACCATAACCGGTTTATGGGGTTTTGACTTTTCGAGTTTCTGCATTTCCATTTTTTCAATCAGTTTCATCAATGGCTTCTTCATCTTATGCTCTACCTGATATTGGATGTACATACGATGCGTTTTTAAGCTTCAGAGGTGAAGACACTCGCTACAATTTCGTAGATCATCTTTATACTGCTCTAAAAGAAAGAGGAATACGGGTGTTCAAAGACGACAACGAGCTTCCTTTAGGAGAACCCATCTCTACAGAGTTAGTGACAGCCATTGAAGAATCGATGTATGCAGTTATTGTTTTTTCTAAAAATTATGCGGAATCTTCTTGGTGTTTGGATGAAGTTGCTAAAATCATGGAATGTCGTCAACGGACGGGACTGAAGGTGTTGTCTGTGTTTTACTATGTTGAGCCATCAGCTGTGCGAAGACAGGAAGGTGACTTTGCTAAATATTTCCAGAAACATGAGAAAAAATATAAGGATGAGACGGATAAAGTCGATAATTGGAGGAAAGCTTTAACTGAAGCTGCCAATTTATCTTCACTGCCTATCTCAAAAACCGTCAAAGAGTTAGTTTTCCTTGCTCTATCTCTGTTGCTTAAATTACTTAGGGCGCGTTTAGTTGTGGAAAATGTTTTTTGGTTTTTTATTTCAAATTTTCTAGAAAATGGAAGGAGTTTTCCATCCCTAGAAAACAAATAAAAATTTTGAAAACGCGTTCAAAACTAGAAAATGTTATTTGGTGGGTGTGGGGCGTAGGGGTGACGAGGGGCGGTATAAGGAGTTAATAAATTTGAGGTTTCTAAAATTTGAAAAATGGAGAAAGAAAAGTGGAAAACGATATTCAAAAGTGGAAAACAGTGTTTTTTGTTTTCTTGGAATTTTTTTTTGAAAAACTGTGATTTGATCGCGTTTTCTGTTTTTCATGTTTTCTTAGAAAACATAAATGGAAAACAAGGAGTGTTTTCCTCAACTAAACGCCCCCTTAGGATCTTGTATAAATTGTTTAGGAACAGAGTTGCAAACCAACTGCATTGACCCAGTTTTTGGGATCGGATTGCTTAATGCTTATTGTTTACTTTTATAGCAGATAAGCAATAACAAAAAGTCAAATAAGCAATCCGAAACACCCCCTTAACGATGCTAACCTTTAGGTATAGTTGGCATGTACCCAAGGTCGGGGAGCTCGTGATTTGGGATGGGGGGAGTCGGGATATTTTGAAAACTCGGGATTGGATCGGGGAGAAATTGGATTGGGTTATTTTTATATAAAAATAATAGTTTATGAAATTATATGCAAAAAACTTCACACTTAAACATAATTGTTTGAAAAACGTTAACATAATGCTTCAAAGTTCAGACTTAATTGTTTAGAAACATTAACTTAAACCAATTTAGGATTTTATTAAAAGTTTATTAAAGAAAAAAAAACAAGAGTTGACTTTGACCAAAGTTGACCCGAGTCTTGACCCGTTGACGGATTCCGATCCCGATTTCCCGGCCGATCTAGCTGGTTTTTACAACCATGCATGTACCCGCCTATAGATGCATCAAAACATGAACCTAACTTCAGTTTTCCCTGAACATTAGTAAGCCAAATAACTAACAAGTCTGATATGATAGAAATGTAATTGAGAGAAAAGAAGAGAAATTGTTATCAAATTCAAGCATACTTTCTCATTCATTATCAAATGCTATTTATACACGTTTTATAACTATAGACAGTTTACACATATGGCCCAACTAATACAATTATCATTTGATATGTAACAATACCCTCCCCTTAAAATAGTTTTTGTCCTCAAAAATTGAAATCTGGAGGCTGCTTTGCATTGTAAGATCCTTCCATATCCTTCCAGTTTTGTGGTTTCAAAGGATTTGCTCTTCGAAACAGTACTGAAAGACCTCTGCTCGTATGTTCCCATCTTGGTAGGCTCATTATCAGATCCGCTGAAAGAGCTAAGACTCACATTAGATGAGCTAGCATGAGTTCTACTAGCGAGAGACATCGGTATCTTTGTCCTCATATACATTCCTTGAACAAGATTTTCAGAGTGAAAACTTGGAATTAAGCCACAAAAATTTAACCTGTGATTTCCATGTCCATGATAATTACTATCAGAATCATTTTTTTCTTTATCATGAGCAACATCCTCCAAACAATTAGGTCCATAACTAAGCTGCTGCTCCTTCTTACTATCCACATTTACTTACTTCTTGACCTCTCGTGGTTTCTCTTTTACAACGAGTTTCTTGACAGATGTTGACGAACATCTGCCACCATCACCTTTGCAGAAAGAATAAACCGACCCATCCTGAATTCACTCAGTTTTGGATCATCTGGCTGAATCCCAGACAGTTTCACATCTGACCAAACTCCAATTACACCACTCACACTACAATTATAAAAAGACGTTTCACCCCTTGAAAGTGTATCATGTGCATTCATAAACGCTTCACTATCATCATCCCTATCATCGTCTTCATCACCATGATCATTCATCGAATCATAACTTTGTTTCGACGTTGATTCCACACTCTCAAACCCAGTGAACGTAAGCACACTAATATCCAACTCCTTCTTTTTCGGTTTAAAGTACCAACCATGAGGAAGCTTAGGAAAACCAAGAGTCTTCCTTCCCTTGACCAACAAGATCAGTTCTTTAAGAAGCTGTGCACGGTCCACTATCATAAGTGTAAACCTGGTTTCAACCATCATTGAAGTTGCTTCAAGCAACAACTTAGGCTGATGATCTGTATTGTATTTTCTTGCATCAGTTGCATTCTCCAAAACATCAGTCCCATTCAAATCAAATCTGTATTGTATACAAGAAAGGGATATTAGGATCTTGAATTGTACCTTTCACTCCTGGCATCTCTTCATTCATGGGCTCTTCAATTTGAATAATTGTGTCAATTTCCTGTTCCACTTGGGTTCCCCTAGCATCTTCAATATGAAATAGAACGAACATACTCCTCCCAAGAAATCTTTGACATCTGTTTCCCACTGGTTTCAACATAAGATAGATGCCATGATAGTGCTCTGCCTTCAAGTTGGAGCGCTACATATCTGACTATGTAATTCTCCGGTGTGTCATCAAAAGAAAAGAATTGGTCACACTGGTAAAGCCAATCTTCAACATCATCCCCATAAAATTTTGGGATTTTCACCTTATAGTCAGTTTCATGCCCAAACATCCCCTGTGTTTCCATTCTTGAAGCTAATATCCTTGAAATTGCCACGTCAACTTGTTCCATTTCCCTTTTGAATTCATCCATTCTTATGAATAAGAATTGATGCCGGAATTTTGATTGGAAATCGAGAGCTGGCGGGAGAATCTGTGGCTCTGATACCAATTGATATGATAGAAATGTAATTGAGAGGAAAGAAGAGAAATTATTATCAAATTCAAGCATACCTTCTCATTCATTATCAAATGCTATTTATACACCTTTTACAATGTAACCGCCGCATCCTAACAGACTTAACGATTCTCTTACAAAGTTACGCTGTAACCCCTTTAACTATAGACAGTTTACACATATGGCCCAACTAATACAATTATCATTTGATATGTAACAAGGTCACTCCCTTATGTATGGTAACGGTAAAAGTATTTTTGTTTTCTCCATTGTGCAACATCACCAAAGTTGTATACATTACACATGAAATAAACTAAAGGATAACACGGTTTAGCAGTTATAAAACTCAGTTAGTGACCAGATCTAATCTTTTATTAAATGCTTTCGAAAACTTTGAATTTTAAATCCATTTTGTCTTCTCATATCAAGTTCTACTAATCAATCTTTGTGTTTTTGCAAAAGGTAAAAAGCTTTCTACAAATTACAATTAGAATTGAATGTATTGGTCAATCCTTAAAAAAAGTCAATGAGAGTCGGTGAAAATACCCAAAATAATGGTTTGTACGGATTTCATTACGTCTACTTCTCAGATTACTTGCTAACAAAGCTTACATCTACAGGAGTGAATCTGCAATTATAAGCAAGATTGTGAAAAAGATTTTTGGAGATGTAAAACCTTGTGATATAGAGAAAGATCTAATTGGCATCGAATCACGTATCAATGAGTTAGATAAAAAATTAGGTACAGAAGCTACAGAAGAGGTGAGAATTGTTGGGATATGGGGAATGGGAGGAATTGGTAAGACAACTGTTGCTGAAGCTTTGTTTAGAAGAATTTTGTATAAGTTTGACGGCAGTAGCTTTGTTAAAGATGTTAGAGAACATTGTTCTAATACAAGAGATATATGTGCTTTACAAGAAAGGATTATTGGAGATATTCTACTACCGCCTCAAGGAATTACAATCAATGATCCAAGGCACGGAGCCGAAATGATACAAAGAAGATTTCGCAATAGGAAGGTTCTTCTTGTTCTTGACAATGTGGTTCATGTTTCGCAGTTAGAGTTCATAGCTAAAGAACGTGCGTGGTTTGGTCGAGGAAGTAGAATCATTATAACCACTAGGGACAGGAGTGTGTTATCTTGTGCAAATGACACATATAAACCAACTGGTTTACTAGAGAATGAAGCCATTGAGCTGTTTGAAAGGCATGCTTTTCTGGGAAAGAACCCTCTAGAGAGTTACAGGGAGCTGTCAAATCGTGCAATACGCTGCGCCGGCTATCTTCCTTTAGCACTAAAAGTTTTAGGATGTTACTTCTCTGGAAAAGAAACAAATATGTGGGAAAAATGTTTAGATAAGCTGGAAAAGACCCGAAGTACAACGACTTTTGATGACACACTGATTTATGACACACTGAAGTTCAGTTATAATGGGCTAAATAAGTATGTTCAAAAAATATTCCTGGACATTGCATGTTTCTTCAAGGGCAAAGATGTGGAGCATGTGACTAGGGTACTCGATAGCTTCGGTTTCCATGCGGAGGTGGAGATCGATGCTCTTATAGAAAAAGCTCTTATAACTGTATCAAATAAAAAAATAGAAATGCATGATCTTTTACAAGAAATGGGTTGGGAAATAGTCAGTAATGAGAACCAGAATAGCAGGCTCTGGAAACCTGAGGAAGTCTATGATGTCATTCAGAAAAACACGGTAAATCTCTTTTTAAATTACTTTTATTATACAAGTTTGTTTTTCAGAGTTAGTATAGGTTCATCCAATTTCAGTTCTTTGTTGCAGAAAGTAAAAAAAATTGAAGGAATAGTGGTGCCAAACACGCAAAACAATGTTCAGAAGCAACTGGGTTTCAGATCTGATGTTTTTGGAAGCATGAAGAGTCTCCGGCTACTTGATGTTTTCCGGAAATTCACTTCTTGTGAACCCACCGTTCTACCTAATGAGTTACGATGGCTTTGTTGGAATCAGTACCCTTTTTCTTCTCTGCCATTAGCAGACAACTGTAAGCTTGTTGGGCTTGAAATGCATGCTGGCAATATTCAACACTTTTGGACAGGGCGAAAGGTATTTAGTAGATAAAATCAGTTTCAATGTAACATAATTATGTCACGGTTTAATTTTGATGTCCCTTAGCTTTATGTTTTTATAATCTGCACGCAAGTTCCTTGCTTTGGTCGTTGTTTTAGTTAATCTGGCTGTGCCTATGTTCTTAGGCTTGTTTAAACATATATATGGTATGTCATATATGTGAACTAACATGGTACTCAACCATATTACTTGTACGCACATGGTTTGTATATTGTTATATAAAAGTCACCGGGGTATCCCTTTACCCAAAAAAAATAAATTATGTCACGGTTTTGTAACTGGACATGTAAACTGACAACTTTTTATCTTGTCATTGTGAGTTAAGTCTATAATTTATTTACTAATTTCATATCTGTTTTTTCAATAGATTATGCCCCACTTGAAATTCATCCACCTTAAAAATTTGGAGTCCCTAAAAAGGTTTCCAGATATCTCAGGGGCGCCACTCATTGAGAGGTTGGTTCTGTCATCTTGCAGAAATTTGGTGGAGATTCATGAGTCTCTTGGATCGCACAAAAATCTTGTTTACGTGGACTTCAGTGATTGCCATAAGCTCAAGTGTTTCCCATCAATAGATATGATGAAATCTTTGGAGACTTTGATTCTCTCAAGGTGCCCCAGCCTTGAAAGATTCCCAGAAATCAAGGCATGCATGTTAAAGTTGTCAAATATACATCTTGATGGTTGTTCTCAAATAGAGGAATTGCCTTCATCAATTAGAAATCTGTGTAACCTAAGCTTCTTGAATCTTACAAAATGCACAAGGCTTAAGAACATTCCAAACTCTATATGTAAGCTAAAGTGTCTCAAAAGCATTCATCTTCATGACTGTGTGGAACTGCTAGTGTTGCCAGAGGAGTTTGGAAGGATGGAAGGAATAGAAGAGCTTCAGCTTGGATTTACAGATTCCAACACGTCCATACAAAGGCTACCGCAATCCATCAATTTTCATACTTTTAGGACGTTATGTTCCTTGAGAAAATTAGATCTGAGTCGGAGACAAATCGAGAACAAAGACTTCCCCACAAATCTTGATGCATTGTCCTCATTGGAAGAATTACATCTAAGTGGAAACTCTGAATTAACTGAGTTGCCTGGAAGTATCAACCATCTAATAGGTCTTAAACACCTAGAGCTGGATGAGTGTTCCCGTCTTCGAAATTTGATGTCAATCCCATCAGGAATACAATTATTGAGGGCTAGCAGTTGCAACTTGCTGGAAGAGATTGAACATCTCTCCAAAGAGTATGAGTGGTTGTATAAGATATGGCTCGTTGGGTGCCGAAATCTCCTGGATCAAGACAATGAAACAAACCCCTGCAAGATGTTGCAGCTACCTTTTCTTAAGGTTACCAATCACTATCTATCAGCTTTCAATTTTATTTTATTTTTTAATTTATGGACTAAACTTTAACTGAAAGAGAATAAAGCAATCTGGCCGCCCCAGTCTGGTAAAAGGGACCTGCGACTATATACCCAAATCTTTGCAATTCTCATATCTTTTACGTATGATTTTATATTCATCAACTAGGAATTTACTTTTATTTTCGTTCGAGCACAGAAATGTGCTGCTCTAGGTCATCGGTTAAGTATCGCTATTCCTGGTAGCATGGTTCCAAGCTGGTTTGCTTCAAAACAAAATGGGTGTGACATAACATTGAAGTTACCTCCCAAATGGCACTCTCAAATCATGGGTTTTGCGGTAAGCGGTGTGTTTAGCAGGATGTGGAACCTGAGAGATGATTATCCTATGATCAAGTTCACAATTGTAAATGATGGAGAACATTTTCCCAAGACAGTGGTTGATTTTATTAGTGATATATCTTCATCTGAAGTTGACACTTTGTGGATTGGCTACATACCGTTCAGTTCCTTTCAGCTCGTGTGTGATGATTGGCGTGTTATGGAAGGTAATGTTACAATCAGTATAAGGTTATCAACTGGTCAATTGCCTATAAGCTGTGGGGCACAGATAATATTCAAAGAGAACGTAGAATCGATCAAACAAACTACATCTGGTATCTCTGATTACTGGAAATTGAAGTGCGTTAGTCGCAAGGGAAAGAGTTTCTTCTATAAAGACGAGTTTAGGAACACCTGACACCTTTCTACTACGCCAGAGGTGCATCTTGACAAGATCCCGGTTTTCATCCTCACTTCAAATACCATATTAATCTCATGTTTGTAAATACTTTACGCTGTTGGATCATTGTAACTTTTATAACAGTTTCCTGCTTATTCAAGTTCTTAGATATCTTTATTACATAAACTCAAGTACCATTGAAAATCTGACGCTTTTTAATCCTATAATATTTATACAAACAAGGTTTGAATGTACCTATGGTGCTTGTTTCTATTTCAGTCCATTCTTTTTTTTATGAGGTGTGAGCTATATGTTTTTCTATTGTATAAATATGTTTAACAAAATAAATATGAATAAAGCTACATGTATAAAATGTTTACAAAGAACATAAATAAAAAGAGTTAAATAACAATGTCATTATATGAATAGGAATGTCTTCTATCTCATTTTAATCTAATAATCAAAATTTTAAATTAATATGTCTTTTTCGGGAAACAGTCTCTCTACTTTAGATAAAAATAGAGCTGTTTACATATCACCTCCGTCATACACTGTCGTGTTATAATATTTTCCGCCTCTTTAATCCTATTAAATCATATTTAACAAAATTCAATTTGTTCAAAATAGTGGCGGGTTTAAAAAAAATGGTATTACGGTATGCATTTGTACAGTAGAACTTTTCTCCACTTAAGTTAAATCAATAAATTTCAATTTTCTATTTAATTATCAACCAATATTTAAAGTAAAATCGATGAAGTAGCAACAAACATGGCATATTAGCATAATTTGAAGCTAATCATATCTTTGCTCATATATATCTTAAAAGTATTTTTATCTTGTCGTCACTAACAACGAGTCATTTATGTTTAAAACTCATTTTACTCTCACTATCTCAATTCTCAAGAACCTTATATGGCTGTTAACAAAAGGAAAAAAGAAAAGAAAATTCTCCATTCTCAAGAACCTCATATGTCGAGAATGCCATCACATGCTTTGCACGTGAAGGACCTTAAGGGAGGGGTTATAACGGTATGCACTAAAAAATGACCACATAGACGATTTAGACAGACGAAAACTGTGATTTTCGAAAGATCACATGGCCAATTTTTGTACTTTACCCTAGTTTTTTGGTATTTTAACTTGATTAAAGGTTAACTTTAGGTCTTTAGTCATCTAAGAAACATTAAATGGGCTTCTTAGACTTGTAAAGACTTTATATGACTTTGGGCTCAACAATGAGGTCTGGTTTGACTGAAAAAGGATGCGTTCTTTGTATTTCTATGCTTTTTTCTTAAAGTTAAGACACTAGCAATGTTTTAAAAACCGGTTTTTTAGTCGAACCGGATTTGTCTCCGAGGCCGGTTCAACCGGTTGACCAGTCAAAAAGTCAAACTTGCATTTTGTATATATTAGACTATATTTTGTTGGCTGGGCTGGAAAAAAAAAAAAAAAAAAAACTCAAAAATCTATTGGGCTTAAAAATCTGTTGGGCTCATTATCACAAAACAAAAAACATAACATGTTAAAAGCAAACAATCAAACAAACAAACAAACAAAAATGCAGTTTTTTTTCTCTTGGGTTAAAAATAAAAATACAATAAATAAAAATAAATATATAGAAAAAGGACACGTTTGTATAGCCACCCACTACCACATTTTGAGTGCTATAAATCATGACAAATTGACACACCTAACTTACCATTACAACCATCAATCAATCAAATTCTATCTAGAATTTTCATTTTCATAAAATGGTAAACATTATGAAGAAAGAAGATCGATGAAAGAAAATGCCTTCAGAAGGTACACTAAACTGCATCGACATCATACTTGCAATCATCCTTCCTCCCCTTGGTGTTTTCTTCAAATTCGGTTTGGTTTTTGATGTTTTGGATGGTGGCGGTGGTTTGGGTTTGTAAAGAAAAGGGGGGTTTGGTTCATTGGATGCTACGAATATAGATGGCGGTGGCTGGAAGTGATGATGGCCGAGAATGGTGGTGGTCGGAAGGGGCGATGGCCGGAAGTGACGGTGGTTGGGACTTGGAAACAGCTATGGTAGTGCAATAGGGTTTCACGTTTCACCTATTATCT
>JAOEHQ010047903.1:0-21493 GCA_025447715.1 Asclepias incarnata | reverse complement strand
ATTTTAAGAACACCCATATAATTTTTATAATTTATCGATGTACGGTTTTTGAGATAAAAGATTTTGAATGAATTAGACGAAATGGAGGAGAGAGAAAATGAGAAAGAAATGTGTGACTGAGATTTGGTCTTTTGGTCTTTTTAAAATGGGTGTTCTCAATCTAACTTTTCCCTATATGTATGTATGTATATATGCTCTAATCTCTATTGTATATTTGAAATGCTCGAGCTT
The DNA here is from genome assembly GCA_025447715.1 of Asclepias incarnata. Lineage (NCBI taxonomy): Eukaryota > Viridiplantae > Streptophyta > Magnoliopsida > Gentianales > Apocynaceae > Asclepias > Asclepias incarnata. The sequence continues at coordinate 21,262 of JAOEHQ010047903.1, read as the reverse complement.
TTATGTTCTTATTATCTTTTCTTTGAATAAAATATTAAAATTATTTTGTTTAAAAGTACTTAGATATTTAAAAATTTAATACTTTTTTTTAACGACAGAAGAACTGACAACACCCCTTGGAATTGGTCTGCTCATCCCGAGTTCGAATCCTGGTAATGCCTTAAATTGTTTGTTCTTTCATGTCTTTGATGAGTATAGCGTTATAAAGGCTATCTCCCCAAATGTCTTTAACAAAATTTAAGATTTAACAAATTAATCAATGTTCAATAATATAGAGTTTTAAAAGTTGTAGATGTAACTAGTTAACTTTCCGTCAAGTCTCAAGTCTCATCGTTCTCTTTAACCACTTGGATTTTATTCCAACCCCGGATAAGATAAAAGAAATTTTTTACATTTTTATTTGCGTTATGCTTTCAACAATATACACATTTATTTTAAGACGAAAATTATACTAACGTTTACACTAATTAAAATTACACATATTTATGATTTTTCTACTATGAATGTTGAAAGCACAACCTAGTAGTTGACGAATCATCACACAAACCACAAGTACCAAAGTCTAAAGGTAACAATAATATGGACATTTTAAAAGAAGTTGGTTTTTTATTCCTTCATTCGTCGAAGGTTTGTTGATGACGTTATAATATTTATTTTTCTTTTAAATAAGTTATAAGAGTAGCCTTGTAAATGTTGACTGGACTAACTACTCTTGTTATTCTAGACTCTCTATTTCCCATTGTAACTAAATCTTGACTAGCACCTTGCTAGTCTTTTTAGTAACATTTAAAAGCATGAATATTTAAGCAACTTGTTCATTTAAAGTTCATGAAATTTAGGATTTAAACGCTAATTCATATAAGCTAGATAGTAAAAACATTGTAAAAAGGTTAAGAATTTAAAGTAAAGTAAGACATTTATCTGCATGCCACGGCATGGTTTTACTTATTTGCTTAAATAATTAAGTTATCTATGTTACTTTATAATGGAAATGACTTGTGTTTTACATTTTGAAACTTTTAAGAATATATATAGACATAGGATGGATGTTACAAAATATCTTGAAATCAGTGTGGGATAATATAACTTTCATGATCTTAAGAGTGAGTTTATCTCACATTGTTCATAGAAAAATTTGAAATAAAATACAAACCTTATAAATATAGAAGCAAATGCAATACTAATATTATGAAAAATGCGTCATAAAAATGTAAGAAATTATTCTTTCTAACAACCTGATAAACATGTCGTTGGATGTTCTTCATATCTATTAATTTACTAAAACAGAATTGTGACATCCTTTGATCGACATGTGACGCCTTATTTAAATGACACGTATTCTTTTAAATGTATATAATAATTCTAATTTTTAGATAGCATAAATAAGTAAACCCTTTAATTAATTAATAAATATATATAGATAGCTTATATTAAAAATCTTATTATATTTATTGTTACCATAATTATCTATTTTCACCGTTATTTTTATTTACGGTATTAATTTATAATTTGCAACATATTGGTATTTATACTATATAAAAATAATACTTATTTATTCTAATTTATAAAACATGTTAAAATAATTAATAAATAATAACAATATTTCTATGTTTCGAACTTATAATTTAAATTACTTATTATTTAATTATTTATCTATCTACTAACCTTAATAATTAACGTGGTTCAAAATTTTAAGACGACGTGAACAACGTGTCAAGTTTCAACATCATGATTTTAAATTAGATGATATCATTACCAATATCAAAAGTAATATTAGATCTTGACCAGTAATTTTCTGAAAAATGTCTCTCGCTATTAGGTTACTATTGGAAAAACCAAATGCATGTGATGTAACATGTTCGAATATTATTTTTCTTTTAAAAATGAATCAGTCATACGATATATATAATCAATCCGTATATCATACGGATATTAACACTGGGTAGTTTTCTAGCTTCTTTTGCGCATGCATTGTACGTGGGAAATTAATTATTGTCACTTACATGCCTGCTCAGTTCACATTGACCTATTTAATTAGTTATTTACTTATTTATATCTTCTTCAAATTTCACTTTTCCAATTTTCTAAATTTTCAGTCAATTATTGAAAATTAAATAATTAAAGGCAATTGGTCTAGCGTCATTGGGAGGATGACCAATAAGTAAGATTTTTATTTTTAACGGAAAAAAAAATTAACATTAATATCTGGAATTGAATTCAGGACCTTCGGAGAGCACAGCCTCTCACCTCCACTTTAAACTATTAAACCAATAACTGAATGTCCATTAACTAAAAAATTAGGATTCAAGTCTCACATGAAACAACTGTTTTAATTATTAAATGGTTATAATTGTGGTTGTAAATCTTTATTTGAAATATAAAAAAACCATTGTTATAATGAACCTAATTTACACATGCATAAGCTAGATTTACAAGTGTGGGGTCTTTTCAATTATGAACATGCTATTTAAAAAAACCCATTATAAAGAGGTTTGTTTTTTCACAAAAGGTCTCAGGTTCAAGTCTTACTCTAGGCATATTTGAGTATGAACACAAGTATTTAATTTCCATCTATAGTTAAGCATATTTGAGTATGAACACAAGTATTTAATTTTCATCTATAGTGGGTCTAGGTGAGTTTCTCATCTAGATCTTTGATTGCTGTGTTCTCCAGTGTTTTTTTAAAAGAAATGAAATGATTGGAAGAGATGAGAATGGAAGAGAAGAGATCCTTCCAAATCATCCCATATTTGGGAAGAAAATTTGGTGAACAAAATCAACTAATAGATCCATCCATTTCATTTCATTTCTTTTCTTTTCTTTTCCTTCTATTAAAAAAACTCAAAAACACAAATTGTTTTGAAATCATTTGTATTCCTTTCCTTTCTCCCCTAAAAAAAAACTCAAGAACTCACCATGAGTGATAGGAGTTTCTAATCGAGATGTTTAAATTACAGATCTATTTTGTGAAGAGTCTTTCTAGCGCGGACCCGGTTAAGACAATATATACTAGATCTCCCGACATTCGTGGGTAATTCACACCTTTCAAAAAAGAAATAAAAAAATAATCATTGTAAAACTTAAAATTAAAACACTATACTAGATGCCGTTAAAAAATAAAAAATAAAAGTTATAAAGAAAAAACACTAAACTAGCTAGAAAATATATCAATATCCCTGTATTTTCTTACGACTGGAAATCCAATTGAAAATTTCACAACTATTACCCACGAATTATTGTTGGAATTTTAGGACCAAGTCATTTCCATATTTTCAGACTACCCACGAAACGAAATCCATAAGAAAAAAATAAGTATTATGATGATTTTCGCAAATATTCCCACGAAATTATGTTTTGAGATTTTTTTATCATATTATATTTGCTTAAGAATTACATTTTTGATTTATAAATTGATAAGTATTATGGATAATATGGAATGGATGTCCATATGTTTAGAAATATTTTACTTTATTTAAAAGATTTGTTTCTTGGAGAATAAGTCATCATTGTACTATAAATATGAGTTCCTATGAGATAAATAATACAATTCTCTATTCTCTCTATCTCTTTTGTCTTCTTTATTGTTCTTTATTTTATAATTTTATAACACGTTATCAGCACGATGCGAATATACTCTTACATGTCAAATAACATGGCTCCAATCTATAAGTTATTCATTTGCTCTCAATGATCATTAGCATTACAATCAACTGAAAATATTTAACAAACATTCCAACAAAAGCAAAAATCCAATGATCATTTTAAACTTGATAAGTCACTTTATTGTATTTGCCAAAACAATGTCACAATATGGAACATGCTCGCAATCAATTATAAGTCGAGCAAATAATCACGCAAGCTTCATGCTGCGACTTTGATGACCCATTTAGACGATGCATCGATTTTAAACACTAAATGGTCTTTTGATGGATGTATAGGCCTACATACATCCCCTTAATAGTGTTCCATATAATCAACGAATTAAATCCTTATTTCAGTTGGCAAATATTATATTTTCTTGTAGAGCAAATGACCACAATTTAAATAATTACTTTAAAGAATCTCTTTATTCTGATATATTTTTCGCATTATCATTGACCCGGGATGGTTCAACCTGTCATGCCAATTAATTAAACATATTCAATGTCTATAAACTTTCATTTAGACTCATATGTGCTTTGTAGAAGCCACATATATTATCATATCTCAAGACAGTTATTTCTCATGATAAATCTATATTACCATTCATAGAGCCTTTAAATAGGGCGATACGTTCAAATATAATATCAACATTGTCATATAACATATCATGAAGTTTCACATATTTTACCATGAATCAATTATCAAAATATCTCAGCATAAACAAATAAACCACATCTAGTCCATGCTCATACATTGATTATTATATTATCACATTCTCTTCAAAGAATTGAACATAATTGTATGTGGTTTTAAGTATAGCTCGCTATATTGCTTGACCATAAGTATATATTAATTCACATATATAATTCTCATCTCATATGTAACTGGCATGTACATGTACATAATACTTATATCTTATATACTATTATAAGTCGATTCCCGTAATCGCAAAAATAATTTTATCTTACGGACCAACTTAACATACTGCCATCTCATATGAATTTATTAATGATGAACTTTTGCACATGTCACAACTAGAGATATATCAATTTAATAAGCATCATTGATCATTAACTTTCAAGTGTAATAATGAGGCTTGAAAAGTATATTAAGCAAAGTAAGCAAATACATATAATTGTACAAAAGATTTTTCTTCCATTAACCTTCTCAAATCATAACCTAAAATTAAGTCATGTGATTTTATAGACATTTGATATTTTAGACGATATGAAGGTATTAATCTTGTTAGAAACTTGACTCATCTATAACCAAGTTTTACTCAAACCGAAAACTAAATACGTAATGAAATTTTGTAACTTTTTAACTCTGTCGAGACAGCAACAAAATATATTCTTTGTTCAAAATCATCGGTTTCGCAATAGAAAGTACCAACAAATTCGAATTGATATCATAATTTATACAATAAGATCTAAGATTTAACAATATGTCAAAACCAATTAGCATGTTCAATATTAATTAAACGAAAAACTTTATTAAGTGTATGGAAGAGTCGATACCTTGATTATATACCACTAGAAGATTACCCGTGTAATGCGGCGGGGCAATGGTGGCAGCAACGAGACGTGAGAGGTGAGTAACGACTGGTGGTGGTGATGGTGGTGGCGGATGGGGTATTGTAGCAGGTATTTTAGAAGATGGTAATATTGTAGATATTTTAGGTGATGTTATTGAAAGGGTAATATGGATATTTTAGAGAATTGAGTGATAAATAAGAAAATGTTTAAAATTTTTAAAAATTAAGACACAAGTCAACGCATTTATAAAATAGCATAAATAGTAGCATGGATGACTGGGTGAATTGTCGTAAACATTAATCATGACTTTTGTTGGTGACTTTTCAAGTTTTGTTATTCACAACAAAGTCACAACATAATATTCAATTTATACAACTGAATATTTTATGATGAGAGAAAAACAAAAACATATATTTGATATAAATAGAAGATATGATGATGGTATTGTAAGCTCACCATTTAATATTTAATATCGATCTATATATTAACCATTACGAATAATTAATATACATTGTTGGATACGAATTGAACATCCAAATCAAACTTTAAAAGCAAATCAATCACTTTTATGATAATTAAAAATTTGTGGCGGTGGAATATAATAGAACCTACCATCATTGAATGAAAAAAGGTTTTATGATATCAAATTTAAAACTTTCTATATCCATCCGAGTCAGAAAAATTAAGAGTAAAGAGTAAATCAATAACTATTAATTTATTAAATAAATAATTATATTGTTGGAAGTGGACACAAAACATCGTAGTTCCTAAAAATTTAGAAAGCATAATCGTGTATAATGATTAATTAAGCCCCACACAATTGAGATGATTTATCATGTATCGAATTAAAATATATATATATATATATATATATATATATATATATATATAGATTTATAATCTAAAATATAAAATTTAACATAATAGATATGAGAACCTTGATTCTATAATATCTACCATCTACCAATATATATATAAGAGCATGATAAATTCATTCCTAAAAAATTAGGAACCAATGGGTTCCAACTTTAATTTATAGCCATTAGATTATATTAATAATTTTATCTTTGACTTATTAATTAGTCAATAACAATATTAATACTCATACTTTATACGATTAGTCAAAATATACCCTTCTATATAATCATTGATTTCGGTCATATTTGTAGCTGCTACAAACGCCTTTAATCTCTTTGTGAATAGACTCCATGTTATTTTGCTTTTCTAAATTGAGCAAATATACATCATGCGTAATTTTTGATACAAAATTATATGATACTTTTTAAATTTAAAAGCAAGTAAACTGATTCAAAGTTCTTTTACAAATTAAAAAAAAAAAGAAAGAATATATCTCCAGATTTTGTTCAAGGCTATGGTTAAACAAAATAAAATTATTTTTATATACAATACTTCAATTAATATTTACTACATGTTAATAACAAACATGAGGGTTTTGATTAAGAAATCTTTCTATTTTAACACCTTGTTTTGGACTATTGACATTTTATGATGACGTTGCATCGATATGTGATATTCTACGACCATTTCTTAACATTTATATTTGTCAAGATAGATCAACAAAAGTGTGTTTCAATCTTTGCGAGTATATGCAGGAGCTACACGGAGACAAAAAGTGGTCGTGACTATCTTACAATGTCTATAAACTCTATAACTCTAGTATTATTTTTATGTATTAATTTAGTCTAAAATTAATTGGTCTCCCAACAAAACATATACTTAGATTCTAAACTGTTTGGTCCCCTGCACCTAAAATCATGTCTTCACCACTGAGTATATGGTGCGTGTGGTACATCAAATTCTGGTTGCTGAAAGTTATTACAGGTTCCTTTTTAATTAAAAAACCATTTTTTAAATAGAAAATACGGGTTGAAAAGAATTTAACCGATAAGATTAAGCCGTTACACCGTTAGAAGTGGATTTTTAAGCCACTCGATCCAAGATATACTAGGATTCTTACCTCTGGAGGAGTAACAAGTAAAGATAAAATTAATTACAGAATCAAAAAGTAAATCATATTACAGGTATTAGTTAATCTTACTGGCACAAATATGAAGATACACAGGTATAATGCACATATTGGTCATATTAGTTCCCAAACATTTTGGTAATTATATGCTCATGTGATTAGCCAAACTTCGCCCAACATATCCTTTTAAGTTTTGAACGCAAATTTCACACACGTATATTGCAACTAAACGGGAAAAAAAATGAAATAAACGATAGAAGTCTGTGATTATTTTATGCTTTTTAGTTTTAAATTATATATATATATATATATTTCCAATCAAATATATCCAACCTTAAAATAAAAACACGATGAAAACACTGAAAAATTCCATTTTGATGCATTAAAAGTCCATAAAATAAAGTATGTCTTTTGTATATTATCATTATTTTAAGATTTAACAACACATTGATCCGTTAAAATGGAGTAAATCACACTTTCTGTTTTATGCATCCATCTTGATGCACATTTATCAAGACGAACGCATAAAACGAAAAGTGTGATTTTTTTAAATTTTGACGGATTATTGTGTTGTTAAACACTTAAATAATTATACAGTAATTAGTTATACACTATGTTAATTTTATGGGCTTATAATCCATCAAAATGAAGTTTTTGAGTAAATTTTTAGTTAAAAATAATGTTTTCATCAAAAGCTTTTTTTATTTATATAAAAAAAAAGAGATATATGGTACATGGATTAACAATAGAAAAGTTATTTTCTATTTTCTTCTGAAAAGTTATTTTTGATGATCTAATGTCGACGACCTTATTTGTCAGGAGTATATTTTTTGAATAGTATATGTCGTTATCAATCATTTATTTAAATATATCTAGAATATATGCATCGTATATATTTATTGTTGTAATAAATACACACCTATTACAAAACGATTCGATTGCAATATATGCCATATATTGTATTGTAAATGTAAATGCAATGAAAAAAAGTATTTTAATTCATTGTAATTGTTACATAAGTCATTTCTTTATTTCTTTATGAACATTAGATATATCAATTTTAGATAGTGATAAATCTACAACATCTTTTAGTCATACATAACAAATGTATAAATTATACTGCATAATGTATAACTGTATAAAACATGTATTGTTGTGGTCTTGTGGATGGCTAAACATTGTTGTGGATTTATCACTCACCAAGTCACCATCACTTTTACCAAATTATCATTCATTCTTACTTGAATATACTTAAATGCACTTATGATATATGTCGGTCTAAGTGAGAAAGAAAAATAAAAACAAGAGAGGACATTGAACAACGTTCCTATGTTAATGATCCTAAACTAATGGACATCAAGCAAGGGAGGGATGATGACGATGACGATGCCAGATGCTTCGTTGGCCATGCCAAACGCCACTAGAATGCATACCCATAATTAAAGATGGTAATGGGTAAGAAAATATTTGTTATTCGCGGATACACACTCATGGTGGGTGAGTGAACTTGCTAGATTTCATTTGCAGGTGCGAGCAGTGGCAGATCCATAAATTTACGAGGTAAGGGGCCTAAAAAAACTAACCGTAGAAATACATGAAAACTTGAGGGGCCTAATAGACTGGTTAAACTCAAATTGTATACATATATAAAAAAATTCCACTAAAAAAAATAAGTTGAGGGTGGGGTAGTGACCACCCTAATTGTGTGGTGGCTCCGCCACTAGGTGCGAGTATGGGTAAAATCATGTACTGGTGTGAATGGGTAACGGGTATGTCATATCTATTGTGGGTATACTCGCAAAATCGCATTATCAGTTTTAAATACCTAAGGTTATAGCCGGATATAAACACGCAAATCCCCTAGTATGTTATATGTCACATACGTAATATTTAAACTTTAAATTCTGTATGTTTAATATTTAATATTATCTAATTGTGTAGATTATTTGAACTATATATTAATGTGTCGACAATGACTACTAAGTTAATCATATGAAAACTTTTAAAACTATCAGTATAAATGGATTGAAACTATTATATGAATGTAATAGAAACTAAAGCTTTATTAATCGATCATAAATCAACTTATATCATTATTATTCCTTTAGGTCCTTTATGCGAAACTTTTGAGTAAGAGTTTAAATCTTGCGAGCCTCATATATGAGGAATTTATGGTAAATAACTATTTCACAGGCATAGTAGCAATGCGGGTTGTGAGCGGGTACCTCTAAAATACCGGGAATAAGAGGGTTCCTCAATGGCTCAATCTACCTTTTAAAAACTAAAGCTTTGTTTAAACTTTAATTGTGTCAAAGTAAATATTTATTTTCATATTTTTTTTACTATCATTAATATCCACGGGTTTACCTAAAGTACGTAGAGTACAAATTCTTTTCCATCAATGGCTATCTTAAATTTTATGGAAAGATGATATATCATTATATCCTAACAAAAATCAGCATAATAACTCCTTTTAAAATTTAATCATGACACTTGATAAAACTAAAGGATGAAATTGAAAGATAAAATTAACAAATTACACTTGTCATGTTAGAAAGATTATAACGTTATTTTTTTAAAAGAATATATCAATTCTCAATTTCATGGGTAAAGAAAGCCTATTGGCATAGGTAATTAGTTAACCGATGTTTTTAAATAGCTTTATAATTGTAATCGATGTTTTTAAAATTGGTTTTAACCGACTAATTTAACTCTAGGTGAAAATTTAATGTAATCGGACAATCATCAAATCGACTGGTTTTGACAGTTTTTCTGGTTAATCGGTTACCTGGACCGATAAAAAATGGATTCTTCAGCTTCATTATTACTATTTTTATTTTGATTTTCATTATTACTATTTTTATTTTTGTCTACAAGTATTTTGAGTTTTTAATTTTGTTTTTTTTATTGTTTGTATTGGAAATTAAATGTTATTTTATTGTCTGCTTGTTTAATATGATAAAAACTGTATAAATTATTTGCCCGTCGTATTGTAAGGATACTATGCTAGTTTTAAAATGAAATTTTCTATTTTATCTTACAACTCAAGCCTACAAATCCTTTTACACATATGTATCATTCATCCAAGTGAATATGTAAATAGATCTTCTTCTAAATGTATTAGATAAATAATATGCATATAGATTGGAAAATGATTTATCCCCTAAAATTATATAATAAATATGATATATGGATTCCACCAAAGCTTTTTTATTTTCAAAATGATGAATTAAGAGATATATCATTACTTTTGTTTTAAACGATAAATTGTCTTCCGTCTCGAGAGCATTTTTGGTCACATTAAGATTTAAACTCAAGACTTGAAAATTTCTAAGTAATTCCAAAATTCAACCCATCTATTAACGGTTGGTAACGGTTGGTAATAGATATATCATTACTTGTATAGATTAATACGTAAGTTGATTTGTAGATTGAATAAAGAATATTCGTAAGCTTATAAAAAATTATAATTTTTTTAGCAAAGAGGACATGTCAGAGTCAACCTACAGAGATGTGGGGTTTATCAAACCAATGGACATATCTCAAAAGCTTACAGAAATAAAATCTAAAGAAGATGTACAAATTTATCACCATAACATACAAATATATCTACACAATGTACAACTTCTTTAAAATATTACTATTACCATAGGTAAAACAAAATTTATTTACTTTTACCTTGTAGAAAGTGAAAACACACACCATTGAGAATTGTGGAATTGTAGGGTCACACCGTCACACACTCACACTATATCTATATGCTTTACACATATACATACACATTACACACCATATTCTCCATCTCTCTCATCACATGCTAAGCAAGCCCACAAAATTACATTTCTTTATTATCATCAAACTTATTTTATTATTTTTTCCACATTTTGAAGTTTTCATTTTTATCACAAACTTTTTATTTCATAACAGACAGATAGACACTACTTGAAGTCATACATTTGAACTGAATATTATGGTGGAAAACGGTCACCACCACCACAACCACAACCATCCACCACCTCCGGTGATGGCTCCGCCGATGAGCATCCAACAGCCATTAGGAGCTGCTAGAGGACCTGCTTATCCCCCCTCTGAACAGCTTAATGTGCTTAACTATTGCATCCATTCCAATCCTTCATGGGGTTTGTTTTCTTTTTTATTTATTTTATTCTTATTTTTAGAAATATTGAATTTTTTTTTTGTAACAAACTTTAAATTAATTCTCATAAAGATTGAAACTTTATGCAAAAAAAAGTTGTAATCTTTCTTGATTTTTATACCCTTTTGTTTATATTTTTTAAATAATGAAAATGAATTTTATTCATTATTGAACTTTGAACTTGATAAAGATTGAAACTTTCTTGTAAAAATAAGTTGTAATCTTTATTAATTGAAGACCCTTTTGCTATTTTAAAATTTTATTGGTGTATTAGATATATTTTGTAAGTCTAAAATTAAACCTTAAAATATTGAATTTTTTATTTATAAATCTTTCTTGTTTGATGAGCCTTTTTAGTTATTTAATTCATGCTATTGTTTTTAATCTTGAATATTTATTCAATTTAAACTATAAATCCTAAAAAAGATTGATTTTTATGAATAAAAGCTGTAATATTTAGAATTTTAAAATCATTTTTGCTATCTTATTTTTGGTTCTTTTTTGTGCTTATATAAATATATGTCATATGCAATCTTTGATTCAATTTGATTCCTCATGAATCTTTTGAAAAGTCCCTTTTAAGAAGAAAAAAAAAAAAGGATTTTTTATAATATATTTCTTTTATTATTTCAAGTGACTTTCTTTACAAATAAAGCATCAGCAGAAAAGTGTATTGTTCCCTTTGTTTCTGAGAAGAATGGAAAGAAATTTTCTTTTTTTCCCTTCTTCTTATTGAGGTCACGGGGATACCCTAGTTAGGCCCTTACATATGAAGTCAAAACCCGCCTTCTCTGGATAACCTGAACCTCGGGTTATTTTGACTATTGAGGAGTTGAAGTCAAACCAACTAAGATTCAACCTGAAATTAATTAAATTTAGAGGAAATTAGATTTTTTTAGGTAAAAGGTTACCCTGGTTAATATAGTGGAAATTAGATTTCTTTGTAGAATCTGAGTATATTATAATAAAGGATAATATTATTGTTAATTTTGTTATCAATCCATGTGAGTTATGAAATTAATATAAAATTAGTCTTTATTTTATCATATGGAGGGAATGTTGAGTTTGACCTTCTAAACATCTTGTCTTTTGTTTATTGGTATTAGTATTCTAATTATATAGTTTGCTTTGTTAAGCTCTTCACTTATATAATCAATCTTTTTTACAGGCCAAACTGTTTTGCTTGCCTTCCAGCATTACATTGTGATGTTGGGAAGTGTTGTTATGATCGTTAGCTTGCTAGTTCCTAAAATGGGTGGTAGTCATGTGAGTTATTTAACATATCTATTCATATTGCTTCGATAATATTGCCAATAAAGATTGAAAATTGATTAATTGTGATCTTTTTTTTTAAATAAAGTTCGTTACTTGATTGGCTTTTATAGGGTGATAAAGCTCGTGTTATTCAAGTGGTATTATTTATGTCGGGTTTGAATACCCTTTTGCAAACTTTAATTGGTAGCAGGCTTCCAACAGTCATGGGGCCTTCTTTTGCTTATCTTTTACCCGTTTTGTCGATCATAAATGACCTTGCAGACGAAGATTTCTCATCTGAGCGTGAGGTGATTATGTAATATAAGCTTACTTCTAGTCGTTTTTATCGTTTGGTATTAAACTTTTTGTTTAAGTTAACTAGTTTATTTTAATGCTTTGGATGATAGAGATTTCATCACACGATGAGAGCTATTCAAGGAGCCCTAATTATATCTTCGTTCATCAATATTATAATCGGATTTAGCAGAGCCTGGGGACACTTTACGAAGTAATGTTTATGCTTAATTAAATACACCATATATATCTGCAATGGCATTACTTTATTAGTTCAGAAATGACGGTTTTGTGGGACTTAATTGTAGGCTATTTAGTCCAGTTATTATCGTTGCATATGTTTGTGTAGTGGGTCTTGGGCTATTTGGTAGAGGGTTTCCTCAGGTACAACTTTATCATTTTTGCAATCTTCCATTCTATATGTTCTTGAGTTTTTATTTGGAAAGAAAAGAAAAAAAAGGAAATATTTTTAAACAAATATTTGTTTTTAAGTTCTTTTTTAAAGGATGGAAAGAAGAAAAAGGGAAATCCAATTGTTTTTTGCTTACAAATTTTCTTCCCATATTTGGGATGAATAGAAAGGAAAGGAAATTTTATCATTCATTTCTTTTCTCTTCTCTTTTTTTCTTTTTCTTTAAAATACAACTCGAGAATATACGCACATTTTTTGAAAACCAAATTCTAACAACAGTTGCATTATATTGCAGCTTGGCAAATGTGTGGAGATTGGTCTTCCCATGCTTATATTTTTGGTTGTCTTTCAACAGGTATGCTCTTATTTTATATATGAGAAAAGAGAATATGTGGCTGTCATGTACCTAAGCTTGGGTATAGAACCCCTTACATACCAATATTTTAATATTTGTTGTATAATAAATAAATTACCTGAGCCCCATGAATTTTATGGATTAAAAAACAAAAATGTGAGGGGTTCTATACCTAACCTTAGGTACATGACAGCCACATATTCCCATTCCTCTTTATATATATATATACGCATATATGTTATGTGTTCGTGATATCTATTTATGTATCTGTGATGAATATTAATAATGTTATGTTATAGTATTTGAAGAAGCTACATCATCGGGCTCATCCTATTCTTGAAAGATTCGCTTTGCTTTTTTGCATTGCACTTATATGGGCTTTTGCTGCTCTTCTCACTGTAGCCGGTGCTTATAACAATGTCGGTAACGTAACAAAACAAAATTGCAGGACGGATCGTTCTTACCTCATTGAAACTGCTCCGTGGTAAATTACAAGTCGTCCTTGTGTCCTCTATAGATCATTCACAACCTAGGATTCTTTCTGACTATTTGTATTCGATTTAACTAAATTTAGGATCAAAATGTCATATCCGTTTCAATTTGGTGCTCCTATATTCAGAGCAAGTCATGTTTTTGGAATGATGGGGGCCGCTCTTGTGTCTACAGTAGAGGTATCTTTATTCTTGCTTATTTCTTCTTTTTAACAAGTGGCATTTTTTTTTGTTTTTTCTATTTTGTGATGCTTGTAGTTATTGTCTGCAGTCCACAGGAACTATGTATGCTGCATCCCGTTTTGCAGGTGCCACACCTCCTCCAGCTCATGTCATTAGCCGAAGCATCGGTTTTCAGGTTTTTTCATAATCCACGTTCCATTTGTTTTGGTTATTTTTCTGCAACTACACCCCACAGTATCTCATGCAGCTGGTTTTATTACAAATGATTATCAAATTCGGATTAGATAGTATCGCATAATCACTTTCATATGCATGTCCAAACACCCCTTATATGATCCAAGTATAAATAGTGATTGATACTTGTTATCTGATTCATGATGAAGGGTATAGGCCAACTACTTGAAGGGATATTTGGTTCAATCGTTGGGACTACTGCATCTGTGTAATTACTCATTTTCTTATTTATAATTTTCACATCTTTTAACTATTAATTCCACAAGACACTTTTATTTTAAACGTATGTATTTCTTAATTAACTTACAGGGAAAATGTTGGACTTCTTGGGCTAACTAACGTGGGAAGTAGAAGAGTGGTTCAAGTATCGGCTGCTTTCATGTTCTTCTTCTCCATATTTGGTCTGCATTATCTCAACAATTTCCTCAAAATCATCTTGCTATCATACTTCACTATTTGACTATAAATCAGTTATCTTTCAGGAAAATTCGGGGCATTCTTTGCATCAATCCCTCTTCCAATATTTGCGGCCATTTATTGTGTTCTCTATGGTCTTGTTGGTGAGCATTCTTTGGGAAATAATCTAATTCTGTATGTATTATTCAGTGCATATATATATAATAAAGTGACTTTATTTTTCACCAGCTTCTGTTGGAGTTACATTTATTCAGTTTACAAACAACAATTCCATGAGAAATATCTACATCTTGGGATTATCTCTGTTCCTCGGAATATCAATACCCCAATATTTTGTTATGAACACCGATCAACTCGGTAATGGACCCGTTAATTCTAATGGTGGATGGGTAAGCAATTTGTCTTCTTTTTTTTAACTTGTGTATTATTTCGTTTCAAGGAAGTGTGGTATTGATCTTTATATTATGTTCTCTTTTTTCAGTTTAATGATATATTGAATACTATATTCTCTTCCCCACCAACGGTGGCAATGATCGTGGGAACGATATTGGATAACACGTTGGATGCACATAAGGCACGGGACGATAGAGGGATGGGGTGGTGGGTACCTTTCCAACACCGTGAAGGCGACGGAAGAAACCTTGAATTTTATAGTTTTCCTCTCAGAATAAACGAGTATATGCCTAGGAGATATTTATGATTCGTTATACCTGCGTTTTTTTGGATGTAAGTTTTGTTGTATATTGGTACTAGTTTACGGCTATTAATTTTCAAAGGATGGTCAAATATGTAGGTTTAGCCTGGAAACTTATAGAAGCAAGAATACAAGTTTTCATGGATATTTTGACCTTGTGGTTATGCTTTGTGCTAGATTTTCAAATGGTGGCATATAATTTTCACAAGGACCACAGTCTTTACTCAAAGTTGTCCATTTTCTACAACCTGGCTTCCAAAAGTCTAGTGTCCATATGTTCTTAAAGATTGGCTTGAACATGGTGGGCCTGTGATAGACCCTTTGTCCTTTGATGTATTATATATGTATCTCATTCTGTTATTGATTGAAATCAGCCTTGTGAGGGTTTGTAAATGTGTGGGTGATAGCTTGTCTCTCTTGTTTAAGGTGGCACATGGACGGGTTAGGAAATTGGTAACGAGTTAGGTGGTTCGGGTTGAAACAAGTCATTTTTCGTTGTGGGTTGGATGGGATTAAACAAAGCACTTTTGTATTGCTTTGTTGAAAATCTCTAGTAAGTAATTACTATATCCATCTATATAATAACTGAAGGATTAGATACCGAACCTATTTAAAACCTTCTGAAACCTACTCCTGAACTTCCTCAAACCTTTGTTTTTTTCTTTTTCCAAATCAACATCATTTATTTGAATTTGTAATAAATAAAAATAAAAACCATATACAAAAGATATTTAAAAATAATATCAAATCAAATCTATATCCATATAATGAAGTCATTCCCCAAAATCTTTTAACTTTTATTCTTTTAAGATACCATTATTTTTATTACATTTATATAAAACTATAAAAGTTTGGCTTTTCTATATACAATTAAATTAAATCAAATCTATATCCATAGTCGATTTCCCAAAATCTTTTAGTTTTTAAGATACTATTATTTTTATTACATTTATATAAAAGTTTGACTTTTCTATATACAATTAATTAATCAATTATTGGAAGTAAATATATAAATGGGTTTTGCTAATGATAGTAATGCATAAAATAGTTGTACTTTTATCATAAAATCAACGAGACGGGCTTTTGATATGGAAATGTATAATTTTTTTATGCACGCTAACGACAACCTTTAGGGTTGTAGTTATATTTTTAATTTACTTTTCAAACATTGTTTTATTTCTATTCATATATCTACAAAAAAAAAATACAGAATATTGGTCAAAACTTTGTCGAACGATCGTTTTAAACAACCGCGTATTGTGCAGGTTAAAAACCTAGTCAGATATAATTATAGAGACAATGATATATTTCTATCTTTGAACAAAATGATTTAGCAGACTGCATTAAAAAAGAACATTTCAGATGGGTTTCAACCCTTTTAACCTGAATGGATTCAAGTCGTTTGATACTATGAACAACCTAACTCAATTCATTCATAAATAACATGTGACAAAAATGCTGCCTCTACTCGTCAATGGGTTAAGTAAGTTGTCCCCGATTTGTAAAGTTGCCAACAAATGACCACCCGAAGGAGGAGCCACAATTCACTTGGTTTTGAGCACTGGGATCTCAGTTTAGATATATCAGTATCAATGAGGCATGAAAACTTACAGGTGTCGGAATCTTCTGTTCGTCTGGCAGCACTAAAATGGCACAGAGTTGGCATGTATTGTTTGCTTACAAACTGGGGACACAAGGAAACACGACCACACCAGATTTTGTTCAATGAGTTTTCTAGCTGTTTGAAAACTAGTTCCCATGATTCCCTTGGTTGTTCTGGTATTTGGAATCTATGCAAGTCTGGCGTTAGTCTGGTAAAGACCATTTGGGGAAAAACGTGGAGGTAGGCTGCATGCGAGTCTGGCGTTGAGAAGAAAACCATATTTAAACTCAAAGCAAGTATAACATGTTCTGCATATGTATTTTAGGCCATTTGACTGTACCTGACAATGATGTTCATTCACACTCCCATTTTATATTACTCAGACAACAAGTAATGAGAGTGTCAATCAGGTCAGATTGGGAAGCACAGTTTTAGACTCAATTCAATAACTAATAGACTTGCACCTGTGGTCAACCCGAGAGAAAGCAAGCACCAGCAGTCACACCGTCTCTGGACTACCAGTAATCATTGCACGAACACAAACCATCTTCAAAGTGATGAAATCGATTCACATCTCTCACTATAATCCTCCTCCCATATACACGAGAAACCAATTTAAAAGCTGAGTGACAATCGCTGCAAACTCTAAGGTTCTTGGTTATGCGGATAGGCAATTCTGTATCAATATTCTTGAGACCAAAAGCCAAAGCTAGTTTCTCACCATGATAATTTAGCATAGCATACTTATCTTCATCTTCTACATCATGAAATACACAAGACAAATCAGGAACATAACCTGCCATCTTTAATTCTATCACCATTCGCTCAACCTTTTGATACACGTCTCTCGTGAATGAATCCAACTTCTCACCAGTGTGAAAACCATGTAACTCGTTATTAAATTCGATCAAACTAAGTGCTGCAGGCTTTCTTAATCCTTTGTCTTTCATACCTTGTCTTAGTTTTCCAACTTCTTGCCAATTTCGTGAATCTGCATAGATATTCGACATCAATACATAATACCCGGTATGTTGTGGTTCAAGGTGGAAAAGATTATCAGCAGCAACTTTTGCTAAATTTGTATTTCCATACATTTTACAAGCCAAAAGCAAAGCTCCCCAAACTTCATCATTGGGCTGTGATGGCATACTTTTGATCAATTCATATGCTTCATTCAACTTTCCAGCTCGGCCAAGCATATCAACCATACAAGCATAATGCTTCGGCTGTGGGGTCACTTCATATTTTTCCATTTCCGCAAAACATTCCTTTCCTTCATCAACAAGCCCTGCATGACTACAAGCCGAAAGAACAGATGTGAAGGTGATGTGATTTGGTTTAATGTTCTCATTTTTCATCTCCTTGAAGAGTTTAACAGCTTCTTTTCCAAATCCATGAATGCCATAACCCGAGATTAAAGTGTTCCATGAACTAACATGAAGTTGGTCCATGGATACTTCTTGAGACATTTTTAAGGCAGTGTCCAAATCTGCACATTTGGCATACATATCAATTATCGCATTCCACAATGTTAGGTTAATCTCCATATCGCTTTGTACAATAAAATCATGGATTTTAGTTGCATTTTGTCGCGAACCAAGATAAGCACAAGCTGAAACAATAACTAACACCGTAATTTCATTAGGAACAACATCTGATACCTTCATTCGCTCAAAAAGACACAAAGCTTCACTAGCTAGCCCGTTTTGCGTATAACAAGTAAGCATAGAATTCCAAGTTATACAATTTCTTTCCTTCGTGTACTCAAACACCATTTCCGCATACTCAACCTCCCCACATTTCCCATACATACCAATAACCGAATTAACAACAGGCACCTCTTTCAAAACCTCATTACGAATAGCAAACCCATGAACAGCCCATGCTCGCTTCACATCTCCCAACTGCCCAACAGCAGAAGCCACAGTCACAATAGTAACCCAATCCAACACCAAACCCTCTTCTTGCATTTCACGAAGCAGATACAACGCAATCTCCCCTCTCTCAGCTTGTTCATAAGCCGTGATCATCGCAGTCCAACACACAACGTCTTTATACCTCATCTTATCAAACACCTTACGCCCATCTTCTAACAGCCCACAACCCGAATACATATCCACAAGTGCAGCCTCAACGTAAACATCCGAACCAAACCCATTTCGTATCACTTCACAATGAACCAACTTCCCAAACTCACACAACATGTAATTACTCCCACACGACTTCAACACAAAAGGGTACGTATAGTTATTCGCTTTCAGACCATTTTTACGCATTAGACGATAAAACAGCAATGCTTCTTCACAGAAGCCATTGTTCGCATAGGCTCGAAGCATCGTGTTCCATAAGAATGAACTTGATGTATGATGGGTTTCGTTAAACACGAACCGGGCTTCTTGAATATGCAAGAAATCTGAGTATTTGATGATGATTCTTGCACCTAAATGAACACTTTGTTTTATAAGGCCATTAGTGGTGAGAATGGAATGTATTTGTTTTAGGATAGATACATTTTTGCATGATTTAAGGAATGTATCGTAATAGGTTTCGATTTTGGAGACAGTATTGTTGTTGTTTTTAAATGTGTTTATACCCCAGCGAAGCATGTTTGATGATGATTCACGTTAGTATGTGTATGAAGTATTTTGAAAGTCAACTACTCAAGCTTTAGTCATAGGAAAAATTTTAAGTTAATTTATGGGTTTTTTTTTAGGAAAATATTAATTACACTCTTAAAGGTGTCATTAATAACTTATTACATACATAAAAATTAGTATTTTATACATCAAAAATTACCTCCTTGAATTTTTGCATAACAAAACCTAGTTTGTACTGACAGCCTATGGACTATCATTAACAAAACTTTTTTTTTTAATCAGTTTAAATTTGAGTTTTCAAGATTTTATTTTAACTTTAATTAGTTGGTACTAGAAGTGTATCCGCATAATACGTAGTGGTGGATGTTTTATCAATTTTTTTTTTAAATTGTAGTGTACATAAAATTCAAGCTTCATTCAATGCATACGTTAAAAGGTGATGGTAGTCAGCAGTCGGATTCGCCGACCCTGCCGATCGCAGGTTTTAAATTGTCAAGCAAAGAGTATATAAAAAATGTGCGTCATTATTGTTAGAATATTTAAAAATGAAACTCGTAAGATAGATCACCACCATCACGGATCACCCCCATCACAGATCACCCCCACCAGCTAATGATTTTTCAAAAATTTTTTTTTTAATAGTAGTGTACATAAAATCTAAGTTTCATTCAATACATACGTTAAAAAGTGATGGTGGTTGGCAGTTGGCTTCGCCGACCGTCGGTTTTAAATTGTCAAGCAAAGGGTATATAAAAAATGTGTGTCATTATTGTTAGAATATTTAAAAATAGAACCCGTAAGATCACCCCCACTAGCTACCCTTTATTAATATCCTTAATGACAGAGACTGATTCTAACCACTGTATTTGAATCACAATGTGTTTATAATTTACAATCACAATGTGATTGTAGTTTCCATTCACATTGTGATTGGAATTGACAAACACAATGTTATTCAAACACATTGTGATTGTAGTTTCCAATCGTGTTTGGATGGTGGTTCGTCGGAGTAATTTGTCGATGGTGATTATCGACGGCGATGTGGTGGTGGTGGTGGAGATGGAGAACGAGATTGGAAGTGAAAAGAGAAAAGATATAAACTAGATTTAGATCTTGGAAAATGAATGACTGAAATGCATTTTTTGATTTCAACATTTTTCTAATTTTTATTTAATTACAACCCTGTCTATATGTGAACTATTTTTATTCTCAAAGTTATACTTCTTACAAAATCATCATATGATCCACGACAGGATTTCAGGATTAGGTTTTTTTATATATAAAAATAATAATTTATAAAATTATCTATATAAAAACTTAAAAATATATTAAAAACTTAAACATGATTGTTTGAAAATATTAACATAATACTTCAAATTCAGAAAATTAAATATAATATCAATTAATA
>JAOEHQ010047902.1:0-10524 GCA_025447715.1 Asclepias incarnata | reverse complement strand
GGTCCCCCCCCCCCCCCCCCCCCCCCCTCACACAAGTTATGTCCGTTTAAAAGGTAAAATCCAGTTTTAAATTTTTGACTAGTTTCTCACATATATGGTATATCTTTTTCTATAACTAGGTGAGAACATGAAGCTTAAGTGTATTCATATGAAGCCTTTCATGACATTCTTAATCTTACATGTCATTAAAAGTTGCTTATGTGTTCTTATTTAACTATTTAAAATTTTGAAAATGTTTACATTATCAAACTTGGAAAAATTAATAATATTTAGTGTATTTAAATTTTGAAATTTACTATACTAAAGTTAATTGTTATTGAAAATTTAAAATTTAAATGTTGAAACATTAAAAGATGATAATATAATTCAAGTAACAAATTTTCTCGCTCCCCTACCGATGTATTTTTACATCCCACAACTTCGCTTAGCCCTTTTCATCTTGGCACAATAGTGCTCGATCAGTGAGCTATTATGCACTCTTTCACCCCGCCCCAACCAATCGCTTGCTGATCATTCTTTCATTACAAGCGATCGACAAAGACTCGACACCAAACAATACAAGAACAAACTTAATTTTATTATTCATTCATATATCGTTGAACTACATAAAATTATCGAGTCATGTATCGCACGGGCTCTAACCTAGTATGATAAATATACGATCTTAATTAGCTTAGTTTTAATTTACTGCCAATGTTTTCTCTACTGTTTTTAATTAACTTCTAAAGGCTTTTTTCTTTATCTAATGTATTCGCATCAAAACTTTATTTTTGTTTATTTCTATTTTATATATCATTCAACTACAAAAGAAAAAGAATTACCAATATTGATCTTAGGGGTGTTGATCGGTCGGGTTATATTGATTTCTGGTTATTCGGTTTATAAAATAATATAATATGGATAAGTTACAAACTATTTAAAATAATATAAAACATTTTATTAATTAAACAATTTGACAATATATAACTCAAATATTATTTAACTAAAAATATTGTTATTTGAATATTTAATACAATACACATACTATAACTATTATAATATAGTAATAATTTTGTATAATATTAATAAAAGGGTATGTTTGATTTTTAATACAAGTCATGAAGAAAGGTTGTATTGGAGTTATAGAAGTCGTCTCGAGATATCTTTCCATCATTGTATGAGTTTGTGGTTGCTTTGAAAAAGGAGACTCAACTTGTCATATTCAATCAAACGGACCGAAAATCAGAATATGGTACACTAACTAGTCATATGTAAAGCTGGATACATATCATTGATTGTATGCTATATCGCGATGCTTCTTCAAGCATTTAACCCTTTTGCCGATAAATTTGCACATCAAGTTGTACATTCTGTTATAAAAATTGTACGCTATACATTCTGTTATAATAGCTGTTCGTTACATAGCTGTTGGTGTTTGATTGGGCTACAAATTGGTATCAGAGCCATCTTTGATTTGGAATCGCTGCAACAAGAAGAGGTCGTGAAACAGAGGCGGGAACGAATCAGTAGGCTACATGGCAAACAACTGTAATGACCCTCCTTTCCACAAGGAGGAAAAATGAATGAATGTATAACTAATGAATTTATGTAACAACAGATAAAGATAAAAGAAAAGTATGTTAATATGTTATGCAATCAACGATTAGTAGCTGATTCATTCATGTCTCCTTTATCACACACGACACCTATTTTGTGCCAATCTTCTTGGGATATAATAATTTTCTCTGTTCTAACTGTGCCTTAACCATCCATCTGATACTTGATTGTGCAAACCAAAATTATAAAAGTCTGCACCAATCCTGACATCTTTCTAAATAAATTTCTTCAATGGAGTGTCACATCACATGTGCTACAAAACAATAAGTTTCATCCAATTTAGTAACAAAAAATCATTATTAAATTAACACTCCTAATCCCTTTCTCGCCTCCCTGCACACCTCTAGTTCTGCTATATGGAACTTCATCGGAAAAATAAAAGGCGTGGTACATACACAAAGAAAGATGTTCAGAAACAAGCTTCGGATTGCATTCACAAGTTATAAGAGAACTGTCTAAATGGGAAAGAATAACGCAACCACCACCAAGACGTTAACAAACCGCGACTAGCAAAACAAAGTGTTGCCGGAAAATATTGGGGAAAATCTTGCTTGCTAGTTTCCACTCCAAATAAATAAATACGGCATCATCTTCTTTGAGACCCGTTTCTCTTTGCATTTTCAACTATTGCTTCTCTACTTTCTGGAATTCACTGAATATACCGAGCATCAATTGCATCAAAGCTCTTCATTTTAATCATCATAAAAATCTCTCACCATCTTCATCCAGTCACCCGAATACATAAATGATTAATTTTTCTGAACTTTTGCAGCCATAACTTTCTGGGTCTAGAGACTTTTGTGGTCCACATGCAATTTAACCATTATGAAAGATTGTAGAACTTTCAGATGAATTCAATCCTCCACTGGACAGGATTTTCCTGACGAGGGTTTTCAGGTTCACGCAAACCTATATGATCGGGTCATTGAGCCATCTGCTATAACGTCAATATCTTCGTTCAATAATAACAATACTATTAATGAGATAATCTAATTTTTGTAATCATATTTAACTCGCTATCACAGATAGTACGTTACAGGCTCTTGATTAGTCATACACATGTGTGACCTTAACCATTTAAGATTGTTTCTGTATCCTGTACCCAATCAATATTTCACCAACCGATTTGATGACATTGTAACATGAACCAGACCTCAATGACATACCAAACAGAATAAGACAGGTTAGACCAATCCTAGAAGGACTGAGCCAAGCCAATTATTAACCATGGCTCGAAACAAAAAGGGTTATATTCTAGGGAAGGATCAGGCCAGAGCAGCACGGTCAAAGATTCAAAAAGACCACACTAATAAGAAAAAGCCCATCTGAATGACAAAATTTGAACACTGTTCGTAAAACCTAACTTAGGATTAAATCAAACGCAACCAAAAAAAAATAAATTGGAATGAAAATAACCAATTTGCAGTTCAAGAAAGAAAAAAAAAAGTCAGCATTCACAAATTCTTAAACAGAACCACCCAAATTCAAAAGGCAACAAAAACTAAAACGCCTCACCAAAACAACAATTTCAACAAAAAACAAAAAAAATAATTGGGCAAATCTCACTGGTCAGCTTTTACACTAAACTCAAAAAACCGGCACCTTCTTCTTTGAGGTCCATCTCCTCTTTGCATCTTCTATTGCACCTTCTCTATACTTCTGTAATTCGCTATACCGTTCATGACACTGAGCTTCAATTGCATTAATCTCTAACTTTAAATCTTCACATACATTAATCCAAAAATCATTAGACATGTTTTTGTTGTAAAAATCAGTGGAAAACCCACCCGAGCTCTTCATCCAATCACTTGAATATGTGGACGATGAATTAACTGACCCTTTGTAATCATAATCTTCTGGTTTGGAAACCTTTGTAGGATCACATGCAATTTCTTGACCATTTTGAATGATTACAGAACCTTCAGGGATACTCATTCCTCCACTGGAGCTAGAGGGTTTCCAAGTTGGTACAAACTTTAGGATTAGGTCATCGATCAGCTTTGCTATGACAGCAACATTTCCATATTCTATGTCAAGTTGTTCAACCATCTCTTGAGCTATTGTATGTGCAGTATCAACATCCAGATAAAATGGGAAGTGGACATTCTTCGCAACACCTGTTCCACAAAAAAAAAAGAGTTCCAAAAAAAAAAAAACACAGTTGGAACATAAAAAACAGAAGAAAATGAAATAATAAATAAAGTGTTTTACATCATTGTGCTCATTTCAACCCATTTACTTTTGCTTGATTCGAATCATGTACTCATGTTTTCTCTAATGGGTTGATAGGGAGTAAGAGTAAAAAAACAGTCTGGCTAAAAGGAAACAGGTAGAATAGTATAAAAATTATGTATTTGACAATAATTTATGTGAAAAAATGGGTTGTACAACTATTGGACATACTATTGCCTGTTTAAAAAAGATAAATAACTTGGCAAAAAATTGAACAGCAGGTAAAATGGATCTATATTTTATTTTAATGCATGAAGCCTCCCAAGTCATTTTATACAAACAAAAAAAAAAGAGAGAAGAAAGATTATTAACAATAATATAAAATTTATGTATTTGACAATAATTTGATGTTTGGATCAATAGAGTCCAACCCAACCCATTTCGTCTGACAGCAAAAGAAATCCCTATTTTGACCGCTTACCCAAACCATCCATTTTGTCACATCTGGTGTTCACATAGACAAATGGTTCTTACCAGTATCTATTCTCAAGGCAAACGTGAAAGAGTTATCTTCATTCATCCTGCCTTTCAATCGGAGATCGATGCTCTCATCAAAAAACTGAAGTTCTACTGATGAAAAGCGCGGGCTGCCAGCATTGCTTTTCACAGATGAGCTACCAGATGACACTTTATTGTCACCATGGTCAATGTCCATGGGACATAAGATGGGATTTGGCACCTTGCCCAGGTTGACATTGACCGCCTCATGTACACGCTGCAGTCTACTTTCTGAGGAAAGAAACGGATCTTTCAGTAGCTCTTTTGCAGGCAACCGTTGAGACACCGGGACCAAACACTTCTCTATGAACTCCTTGACTTGTGGGTCTTTAACTTTAAAAAGACCAGCTGGCTTTATACCCTGCAACACAGGAAGACCCAGATCACACATCTACAGTGGAAATAGAGCAAGTAGGGGGTGCTGGGATGTGTGTTCTGGAATATTGGATGATTAACTCAGGTAATTAACATTTAACTGTAGTAAAACAGGTGGTCAAATATATTGTGATAACACACAGATAATCAAATATGTTACATGTGCAACAAATTCTGATTTTTTTAGGAATTCACAGGTAAAATGAGCAAAAGGGGCAATGAAATTTTCACAACATAGCATCCCTCAAATTAGGTTAAATGAAGAAGTAAATCGTTATTTTATTTTGCCCAAAATCAGTTCTGTTGTAGCTGATATAAATCTG
This sequence comes from Asclepias incarnata, assembly GCA_025447715.1. Taxonomy (NCBI): domain Eukaryota; kingdom Viridiplantae; phylum Streptophyta; class Magnoliopsida; order Gentianales; family Apocynaceae; genus Asclepias; species Asclepias incarnata. The sequence continues at coordinate 5,500 of JAOEHQ010047902.1, read as the reverse complement.
ATTATTTTAGTAGCACAATCTATTTAACGAACCACTAAAAGTGATTATTGCAGCTTCAAATCACACTAATCATATAATGAGTTCCAAAACGTAAATCCAAACACACCCACAGTTGATTAGTAGAAGATAGATAATGGTAGGGGAACTTACTGATGTAACCTTCTTATATATTTGTGCTTGGTTTCTGCATTCACTGTATGGATATTCACAAGTAATCAGCTCTAATATGCTCATTCCAAAGGAATATATGTCGACAAGTTCATTATATTCCTCTTCATAAAGCTCTGGAGCCATAAACTCCGGTGTTCCTATATTTACCAATATACCGATTACAACTTCTGCCAAAAAAAAATGATTAATCCAAGACATGACAGTTTCAAATGAACTTAAATAAACTACCGATTAAACTTTTGGCAGCGGGGCGTATCATCAGAGTTGCTAACCCTAGATCTCCAATTTTTACTTCTCCATGATTTCCATTGACAAAGATGTTGTCGCACTTTAAATCTCTGTGAATAATTGGCGGTTCACAACTGTGTAGATAAACCAAGCCTTGAAGGATCTGTCTGGCCCAATTCTTGATAGCCTTCAAATCAACATTCTTATGTTTCTTGCGGTATCTATATGAAAATTAACATATAGCTTAAAACTCAATTCAAAAATAATAATAAACAAAAAAGGAATAAAAAACAACTTACTGCCTCAAACTCCCTGACGTGAACAATTCAGTAATAATGTTGAAAGTTTTCTTCTCTTCGTCCACCCAAGACCCATACGATTTAATTATGTTCTCATGTTTCAGAGACTTCAAAAGGTGAACCTCAGACTTAACTCTTTCCAAATGTTCTGGAGATTGCATAGCATCATCTAACATCACTTGGTTCCAAGCGATTTCAATTCCTTCAACTTCATCAAAACCCTTGTATCTGCCAATACCCCAAAAAACAAAACAGCAAAAAAAAAGTGAGCATCATGATGCAAAGGGAGGCAACTTATACACCGCAACATTTTACTCCAAAACACCACAGGGTACTTCAACACCAGATACCACAAGAACGCGCCACTAATTTAGCGATCCCTGTGGTGTACCGAGTAACTCGGTGTGGCGCACAAATCATCTCCCTATAATATAAGTAGAAACCGCAACAAAATATACTCCACATCCAAAAAATCAAAAAAATAAATAAATCTAGAACTAGAATTATATGATGGAAAATAAGATTGGAAGTCTAGAAATCATACACAGTCTTGAATGCTCCTCTCCCCAGCATTTCATTATACTGAAGAAAGAAAACATAAAACAGCTAAGAAACCCAGTAACCATCTTCTCACTTAAAAAGCCAAAATAACCAAACCCTTGAACACTATTTATATATATTACAAATATACTAATCTAAATGGGAGCCAAAGGCACAACTTCCCCCAAGTAGCCTGAACAGGGATCCCTCTCCGTTTACCCCGTTTGATACATAGTTTATCTATTACTTCAACAATACATACATACATATATATATATATATATATATATTACAAATAACTATAAAAACAGTTCAGCTTGGCCAAATTTAGCGCCTTTATAATTGTTATAAAGAATTATAACAAAACTACATAAACATTAGATGATAAAGAAGACGTATAATAATAATAGAGAAAGCAATGGAAATTAGAATAATACCCGAATGTAACGATTTTTGGGGCATCTTTCGACAACATCAGGATCCTCGATCTCGAATTTGGGTTTGGAATTCAATTTCACAAGCAAATCATTGTCAGGGGCCGAAAACAAAGCTTCAGAACCCATTATTATCAGAAAGAAATGTATATATATTGACGACAGATGAAAAAGAGAAAGACAAAGAATAGCTCAAGATCTGGATCGAACAAAAAGGCGGCCTAGAGAAGGCGGTTTTCAGAAAAAGCTTCACAAGCAACAGAAAAAGAATCCAATGATGATGACGACGATGATCGAATTCTTATCATCATATTATTCATCTGCAATAATTTCTTCTTCTTGTTGTTAATATATGCAGAATTCTGAATTCTTTTAGAAATTGATTCTTCCTTTTTAAAACCAAAACTATCCATCCGGCTAAGATTTCTTCATTCGTTAAATTGGTTTTGATTGATGACGTAAGGAAAACCCTTAGAATTGCAGATTGAAATTGTATTAATTTGTAAGGATCTATAGGTTGAATTGAATTGAAGAATTGGGGTAGTTGTTGTATTAATAATAAAAGGAACCCTAATAGCGAGAAAACCGGTGGGGGTATATATGGATGGATGGATGTGTTTATACTTTATCCAACTACTAACTGAATTTGATCGGGAACATGCTTTGGATATCACTTTATCAGACAGATTGTGTAGATGGGCTGTTGAAGGGGATGAAAACACAAAAATATTTCATGGGCTTGTAGGGAAGTAACCGTATTCCTGGGCTGCTTATTAAAGATGAATGGGTCTCTAAACCAAGCCTAATTAAAAAAAAAAGTATTTTTCGGTTTTTTAGTAACAAATTTAAAGAAGATTGGGCCTCTAGACCTATCCCCGATTTTCAGGTGGCCTCCAAACTCTATGAGTCCGAAGCAGATTCACTTGTTGCTAGATTTTCTAAGGCTGAGATTAAAGAGGCTGTATTCTTATGTGGTGATGACAAGGCTCCTAAACCTGATGGATTTTCATTCAAATTTTTCAAAAGATTCTGGAATAAACTTGCTGATGATTTCGTGGCCATCTTTAACTCTTTTCACTCGTTTGGTTCTTTCAGTCGTTTGGTGCTTTTATTACTCTCATTCCTAAGACTGCCCTAACAGTCTCAATGATTACCGGCCTATAACGTTGGTGGGAGTTATTAGTAAGGTGGTCTCCAAAGTTCTAAGTGCTCGGTTGAAGAAGGTTTTAGGTTCTTTGGTTTCGAATTCACAAACTGCTTTTCTTAGTGACCGTATGATTTTAGATGGGCCTCTGATCTTAACGAGTTGGTGTCATGGATTAATAAAAGAAAGAAACAAGCTTTTCTCCTCAAAGTTGATTTCAATAAAGCTTACGACAACGTCAATTGGAAGTTTTTAATGGCGGTCATGAATCAGATGGGTTTTCCAAATAAATGGTGTCCATGGATATATGGAATTTTATCTTTGGCTAGAGCGGCGGATCTGGTGAATGGAGATCCTACGTTTGATTTTCAATGTGGAAAAGGAATGCGCCAAGGTGACCCTATTTCTCCTTTTCTTTTTTTGTTAGTTATGGAAGGTTTTTCGTGCTTGGTTAATAATGCGACTGCATCTGGCTCTCTTACCGGCTTGAAATTGCCTAATGATGGTCCGGTTATCTCTCACCTACTTTATGCGGATGATTGTTCTTTTGTGGGTGAATGGTCGATGAGTAATATATATATATAAGGTAGCAAGAGTTCTTAGAGTGTTTTTCTTATGCTCCGGACTAAAGATCAACCTCGGGAAATCAAATTTGTTTGGGATTGGAGTGGATTCCCATGAGGTTAAGAAGGCTGCTGAGTTGTTTAAATGCAAGGAAGGTATGTTGCCTTTTAAATATCTTGGCCTTCCAATCGGTGGTAATATGAATAGAGTCGCAGATTAGGATTTCTTATTTGACATTTTCGACTCTCGACTTGCTAGTTGGAAGGCTAAATCTCTCTCGATTGGAGGTTGGGTTACTCTCATTAAGGTTGTGTTGGAGAGTTTACCAACTTATTATTTTTCGCTTTATGTGGTTTCGAGTTCGGTTATTGATGGCCTCGAAACAATTATTAGACGATTTTTGTGGGGAGGATCTAAAGACAATAAAAAGATCCATTGGGTGTCTTGGGATCGTGTTGCGTCACCTATCCATCACGGCGGTCTGGGTCTTTGTAAATTGAAGGACTCGAATGTGGCACTGCTGTCCAAGTGGATTTGGCGGTATAAAAACAAAGAAAACGCATTACGGAGGAGAGTGATTGATTCTATACATGGGACTTGTAGAGGTTGGATAGCGGTTCCCGTTAATAATTCTATTACCAGTGTTTGGAAAGCCATTGTTAGGAAAACGGCAAAATTAAAGTGGCGGGTAACGACTTAAATGGCATGTTTAAAGGAGCTTGTGGAAATGGGGATCGTATTCGTTTTTGGCTCGACCCATGGATCAATAATTCTTGTGTTAAAGATTTGTTTCCATCTATTTTTAGCTTGGAGAACGAGAAGAAGTGTATGGTTAATGATCATTTTTTGTTTGGAGTCTAGACGGTTTGTGGGAATACCAAGCTGGTACTCGACCTCTTTTCCTGCTGACATCCTAGATGAATGGATTCGGTTTCGCTCTATACTTGATAGTGTGAGACTTAATGATGCGAACGATAGTTGGATGTGGTTGGGGGATAACCACAAAGTTTTTTCGGTTAAAAGTGTCAAGAATTTCCTCCTTAGCGACACGGATTATGGCGGCAGATTCTTGTTCAAATGGGCGTCCGGGGTTTCTAAAAAATGTAACATCTTTTTATGGAGGGTTGCCATGGATAGGGTTCCCACTTATAAGGCGCTTCAGGTTCGTAATTGTAATTTCGGAACGACTCTATGTGGGCTTTGCGAGTCTCAGGAAGAAACCATTGACCACTTGATTTGTTACTATCCTTATTCGAAGGCTGTTTGGAGCCAGATTGCTACCTGGTGTAAACTTGGCCCAATTGTTTTTACCTCTGTTCGGGAAGCTATCGAATTATACAAGAAAGTCGGCTTTGGTAAAAAGGCAAGGAAGATATTTAAAGGTATTGTTTTCGTCACTTGTTGGTGCCTTTGGAAGGCGGGGAATGAAAGGGTCTTTTACAAGACTAGATTTTGTAACGATAAGGTGTTCTTAGATGTTAAAGCTATAGGGTTCTTGTGGTATAGAAGTAGATTTAAAAAAAGGCACTATTTTGTGGGAGGATTGGAATGATTTTAATGTAATCTAATCCTCTTTGTAATTGTATCTTGGCCTATACCGTAATTGCGGAGTAGTAGTAATGTGAATGACATATACCTTTCAAAAAAAAATGAATGATGATGGGGTGTATATTAAAATTCCCGTATATACTAAAACGATATTCGCGCAATGCGCTGGTGGTGACGACGACTGGTGGTGATGGTAGCGATTGTTGGTGGAGATGGTGGCGGCGTCAAGTGGTATAGGTAATTGATGTAAATGTAATTAAGGTAAAGGTGGTAGTGAAGATATTTTAAAAGATAAAGAACTGGTAGTGTAAATTAGTTCATTAAGAATAAATTGATAACATCGTAAATCCTTTTTTTTCTAACTTTCAACTGGGTGCAACAATTTTTATATAGTAGTATAGATTGAAGTATAGAAGTATAGATGAGGGTGATAGAAACAGACGTGGGTTGGACGTGGGTTGCAAAGGTACAGGTTGCAAAGGTGTGGGTTCGGAACATGGTTGGGGAACTCGTGACTCGGGATCGGATCGGCGAGGGGGGGAGTCACGAGTTTTTGAAAACTCGGATCGGAA
>JAOEHQ010047901.1:0-10525 GCA_025447715.1 Asclepias incarnata | reverse complement strand
ACAAATTTTTTCCTTTTTATTTAAAAAAAGGAAAAATATTTAATTCAATTATTTTATCCTCTTTCATTTTTTAACGGAAAAAAAAAATTCCCCATCCTTACTATGAATATTTAAAAAAAAAACTGAATTCCACATCCCCGCCTATCAGGCGGGATATCGCTCTAGTTAGTCGCTATATGTGCCCTATCCATCCCTATCAACAGTAAAATTGTAACAAAAACCGCCCCTCCTTTCAACTCTTTTTATTTTTTTAACGTTAAACACAATCACGTGCCTATCACACGAGGGTATATTGGTCAATTCATTTTATCCCTTCATTGTCACCTTGATGCCCACAATAAGAAAGCTTTTTTCTAGTGATAAAATTTATTTACCAAATTAGAATAGTTTCAAAATTATTTACCAAATTAGTATAGTTTCAAAATTATTCACCAAATTAGTATAATTTCTAAAATCTATCAATTGTTGAACTGTCTTATTATATTCCTTTTCTTTCAATTGCAACAGATTATTTCTGTTCACTAACTCGGAATGCAACTGATCACGAACACAAATAACCGTCCGATTCATGCTCGGATTTTTCGACCATTGACATTTCTTTGTTTTTCTTATCAACATAACTCTTTAACGCTTGTGAGAGAAAACTTTGACTTAAAACCTCACCAAGTATAATGTCGTTTTCCTCTTCCAAAAGATAAATCTTGTCTTTTTTTTCTGAGAGTTACCCTCCATCAAAGACTTATTTTGTTCAAGAAGCACCCAAATTGTCCATTTGTAAAGTTGTGTAAGCTTCTTGAACAAATGACAACTCAGAATGTAAATTCTCCAGCTGAGTTCTTAACATTTGTTTGGTAATATCACCTTCACTCACCTTCGATCTCAACCCTTTGTTTGTTTATGAAAGGATTCCGGCCACACTTTGCAAATGAAGAATCTTCTCAGCTTGTACACATATATAACTCATGTTGTAAACCACTCCTTTCCGCTTCAAGATTCATCCTTTCGTTTTCAGTTGCTTCAAAAGTGCAACTAGAATCAATATTTCAACGACTAACTCCATGTTTTTGTCTTCATTTTCACCTAGGGCACATTTATTTCCCTCAAATTTTCTATGTATACTATCGAAATATTTTTGGAAGAGGAAAATGACATCATACTTGGTGAGGTTTTAAGTCAAAGTTTTCTTTCACAGGCTTTAAAGAGTTATGTTGATGGAACCACACATAAATGTCAATGATCGAAAAATCCAAGCATGAATTGGAAGCGGTTATTTGTGTTCATTATCAGTTGATTTCCGAGTTAGTCAACGGAAATAATATGTTGCAATTGAAAGAAAAGGAATATAAGAAGGCAGTTCAATAATGGTTTTTTAGCTTTTTGGGCTTAAGCTTTCAGGCTTATATAAGCCAATTTGTAGAAGCCTCTTCAATAATGGTTTTTTAACAAAAATCATGAGCTTTTTTTATAGGGATTTTAAGACCCATATACCCTTATCTTTTCCTTTTGTTCACTCACAAAACCATTTCTCTGTTTGACTGATACTTCTTTCCATCTACTGCTTCAATCGTTCCACATAGGTAATTCTTTTTTCCCCACTTTCTTTTTGTTTATTCCACACGGCTCCTCATGATAGAAAGTGAAACTACACTTTCTTTTTGTTTATTGCTTGTACACGACTATCATTATTTTTCCTCTAAACTATGCTTGAATTTTTGGCTTCTTGACTTTGTTTTATTATGTATTTATGCATATGGATATTCTTGTTCTTCAATAGTTGATTCATGTTTGCAATCTCAAATGGTTTCAAGATATTTTCATGTACTGGTTTGCTCCATTGTTGAATAATTTCTTCTTTCTGCACCGGAGTTTTTGTGAAATAATATCTGGTTGTGAGTGCAAAAAATCGTCTTATGCTTGAATTAATTATATTTTTTAATAATAATTTTTGTTATGAGTTGGTTGTATATAATAAATGTTGTAGGTGTAAGAACTCATAAACGTCGTAAGTGTATAAAGCTTAAAATAAAGTAGAACTCATAAATGTTATGTGATAATATGTAAGCCTGTCCTTTATGGTCATTTTACCAACATAAGTTAAATAAAAAAAACTAACACAACACTCAAAAAGTGCTTATCAACTTATAAAATATAAATTAATCCAAACATTAAAGTAAGATGTTATAAGCTTATAAATATATAAGCAACAAGCTGCTTATAAAATGCTAGATAGGTACCCGTGCGATGCGGCGACGACAATACATAACGTGCGAGGTGCCGTGACAACGTTAATTTCAAACCTGCACAAAGTATAATGTTCCGATGAATTAAAAAAATTTATTATTATTTTTCATAATTAAAAGTTATAATAAATTAAATTGATAATTAAATAAACTAATTTTATAAGAAAGAAAGTTTAATTAAACAAGAAAAATATAATTAAAAATATTATAGATATTTAAAAATATTTAAAATAATAAATAAAAATGAGAGCTGAAACATCCAACACCCTACATAACCATTTGAAAGAAAATAAAAGGTATGCCAAACACCCTAATCATACCTAATAAATCTATACCCACGACCCACAGTCGCACACCTTCGCAATAGTACAACTTGAAACCCCCAGAACCCACACGCACACATAAAAAAACACAAACACACACAGCAGAATGGCTAGTGAAGAGGAAAGCGCAGTAAAGGAGCCATTGGATCTGATTAGGCTCAGTCTTGACGAACGTATTTATGTCAAGCTTCGTTCCGATCGTGAACTCCGCGGCAAGCTTCATGTAATTAAACCCTAATTACTTGTTTAATAAAACCCTAATTTTGCATATTATTTTTTATAAAAATTTTAATTTTGATAGTAATTGTATTTTAATTGTTATGACTGTATGTATATGCCGAAAATTTGTTATTATTATATGTAATTTGTGAAGTTGATAATTGGGGGCTAAAAACTAGGTTTTGTGGACTATTAAGTTTTAGGGTGTGTTTGGTAAAGGGTTTTAGGAGCTTAAAGCTACGGGCTTTTTATGAAAGAAAACTCCTTTAAAGAAAATAATTGTGTGTTTGGATACGGTATTTAGAAAGAAAACCTTTGCCAATACAAGCTACTGATAGGAAAGTTATTTTGACTTCTGTTATATAATATTGGTTCATATGACAATTTGCTTTCAAAGTCTAGCCTAGTTGGTTCCGGATATGGGGGCATTTGAAAAGTATCCTGGGTTTAATCCCCACAGGAGTCGAGAAGAAACCCATTTTGTTAAAAAAGTTTCTTGGCAACGATGGATGGCTGCTAGGTTAGATTTTACTTACATCTCACGTGATGGGGTTGGGGTAGTCTCATGGGGGCCTATTGGGGGTGTCGGAAAAGTAACCATAAACAAACTAGAGAGGATAAATGTGGTGAAATAGGATATATATAAATGGCGCATAACACTAAAACTGGTTATGAAGATTGATTTATTCTTCTTTTATTCTATTATGCTACACTATTGTTTTTCACTATTTTCCAACTATTTTCATACTTGCCTTAATTGTTAAAAACACTGGTTTTGTCTTTATTTCTAATTTAGAAATTGATGTGTTGTTAAAACAAACGTTTCCCACAATGATTATAACTTTGTACAGAAGATAGAAATGCGGAACATTTAGAACAAAGGTTATGTGCGTTGGACGAGCCCTTCTTGAGACCAACTGAAATTTCAATATCTATTAGTTAATTAATTGGTGGGCTATGAAGGGTGCGCTCTAGTGTTCCCATGCATCTTGCAATGCTAGTATTAGAACTCATGGATTTATGATGAAGTAAAATATGATTACTTTGCTTTCTAGATTACATTGCTTCTCAGTCTTTTGTTAAATATCATCAATCCATTAGTGTATTTTTTCTGCATTTCCTTGTAGATCACTTTCTTTAACATTTGATGCTTTTGAGTACTTGTGTGTCCTTTGATTGATGCTGTTCAAAACATGCAGGCTTATGATCAGCATCTGAACATGATTCTCGGGGATGTGGAAGAGATTGTGACAACTGTGGAGATTGATGATGAAACTTATGAAGAGATTGTCCGGGTATGTTATTGTAGTTTTTGCATTTCGAATCGTTTTATGTCGTTGCTAGCATATGCACTTGGTGTGATCCTTTGAGTATCTTTGATACATTGTGATTGCTGTTTGTTGGTTAACCGGCCTCTATTTATTGGGAGAAATCAAAAAACCAATGTATTTGACAATTTCTCTCATTTAAAGAACGGCTCTTTATTGTAGATAAAAGCATCACTTTCAAAGAAATACAAAGAAAATGGTCCAAATGTTGCTTTTCCAAGCTTTTGATTATACTAATAAAATAGCTGAAAGGATGTAGCATCTTATTTTGTTGTTTCTCTCATTTGTTACATTTACAAGTCTCAAACAAAACCTGAATGGTGGTTGGCATACATTATACCTTGTTTAGCATCAGTTTTTCTGATTGTGTCTTCAGGAACTGCCTTGTATATGCGAGCTTTGCTGTTTAATTCTACTTTTTGCTTGTTGTACTTGTTATTGAAAATCTTAATTGGGTTCTGCTTGCAGAGCACTAGGCGAACAGTTCCCTTTCTTTTTGTGAGAGGAGATGGTGTCATACTGGTTTCTCCGCCACTGCGAACTGCCTGAGAACCTTTCCAAAGTCTTTTTTTATGAGGGTATCGCGTATATTTGCTTCCGTGATGTCGACCCAGCCTCCCAAATATTGCTCCACTTTCCATCCTTAGATTTCTTACTAGTTTATGACAATTGGAAATTTTCACATTGTAGCAGTGTCTGTAATTGATGGTTGTTTTTGTGCATTGTAACTTTTCTGTTGACTAGTTGAATTATGTTATCCTTTTCATATCCATACTTGTGTTGTCACTTTGTTTCAATTGATTGCCCCTTATAAATCAAAGGATCCAATATTTGCTAAAAGAAATTGATTTAAAGTGTTCATGCTTCAATTATCATATTGATAATGTAATTTTTTTGTTTTGTCAAATGATCATCATGGTATTTTGGATGGTTGGATAAGATACAGAAAAGGTATTGCAGGGATACAATTACAGATACCTTAGGTTAGGGGTGTTGATAGGTTGGGTTATTTGGGTTTCGGATTATTCGGGTTTCAAAAAATTATAAACAAACCCATAACCCAAACCGAATAAGATTTAGGTTATATGGGTTCGGGTTGTTTGAGTCGGGTTTTGGGTAATCCAAATAAAATGTAATGTTGAGTTTGAAGCACATGAAGTTTATAAAGGAAAGTTTGTTAATTGTACAAAAATATAATTTCAATTCCAAAAACATAGAAAATGATACTTCATATAATTGTAAATTAACAAATTGCTTATATCCAAAGATGTTTCTAACAATTTTGATTATCCGGTTCTTGATTTAATCCATCAATGGTTCTATTAATTGAAGATAAATCATAGATAAAATAGATAAGTTACAGACTATTGAAGATAAGTCATGATGCCAACTCAATAATATTAGTTATTACATAAATAAAAAAATAAAAAATTTATATGGGTTAACCCAAATAAAGAAAATATCACTCATAACCCGAACCAATTAAAAATCTATAGGTATGGTTAAACGAATAACAAACACGAAACCCAAATAACCCAATCCATATTACCTAAACCCATTTGGGTCGGTTCAGGTTTTTTGGGTATGGTTATATGAAACCAACCAATTCATAATCTTGAATTACACTTCAACTTTCTTCAAAAATTGAACAGAGATACAAAATCAGTTTGGTCAAGATGACCAACAAATCTTGGAAATTTGCCAAGTTCAATATTAAAGTTATCTGCAAGCTGTTGTTCAACTATTCCATTAAAGTGATTAGCAATCCAATGTGGCAATGTAACATGGATTGTGACACAATGAATTGCAGGATGAGGAAGAACCCCAGTAACCTGGTTAACATAAATTACAGGTTCCAATTGTTTGTTATGCCACTTTCTTACACCATTAAAATATGTACCAACAGTGACCATCCCTGATAACTGGTTCATACTCCCTATCAAACACCAAATACGCTTCATAGAAGGATTGGCATGAAGTCAACCAATGAAGGTTTGGCTTGGGGAGACCCAGGTTCAAATCTAAGGTTACACCGGGTTTTACCATTAATCCATTGTCGTGCTTACCGGCGGACGGGTTAGTGGATTTTTCCCGGAATGTGGAGTTAAGCGGGCTAGGGGCTCCGTCCGTCTGGGTTAGGCCAGTTGGTGCGTACCTTTAACCATTGGGGCGCCGCGTACGGAGTACCCGGCATCATATTAGTCCGCCGTTCAAAAAAAAAAAAACCAAAGTGAAGCTACTGGCCTTTGCTGGTTCTGACATATTCCAAAAGAAAGCACCCACTACACTGATATATTCCAATATGTTTCTTTGTCTGGACCAAACCTTCAAGAAAAATGGGACGTTCAGAGTCATAAGCTGGTAATAGCTCTAAACAGGTGTACTTAATCAAAAAGTTCATGAAGTATTTTCGATTTTGCACACTCCTTTGCTATATTATAAAACTCCAACAAAGAATTCATATTTCTCAATCAACTATTGGCGGCACAATCTGGAGGTGTAGGAGGTACCCCACCCGAACAAGCATACAAATCAAAATTTAAGTATGTGCACGTACACAAGCTGCCTCATCTCTTTAGCCTCCGACTCGGTATCCTCTATTTTCGAGTGTAGCATTTCAACAATTCCACAAACTCTAGCTTCCTTAGCACTTGTCAATTGAATTTCACCCGTTCTATTCAACTTTAATTCACCCCGCCTTGTAACAGTAAAATCACTATCCAACTTCTTTCACCACATTTTGTCACTGGTCATGTTTCTTATTTCTCGTATACAAGAAAGCCCAAAGAGACCAGAAGAACGGATCATCTATAATCTATACTACTTTATAAAGCATTTGACTCCTTGTCTTAAATTTTGAATTTTTAAGAACTTATTTTAATCTTGTATTTAATATTACATTATAATATTTAACGCATTAATAATTAGTCAAAACAAATTGAAATTAACTATAACAAATATTCAGTTAATTACTATCAATTAGAAAGTGAACATACATTTAATATCATAATAGTTTTTTCTCTTACATAATTACCATGGACCACCATATAAAGTCGGTGCTCAACGAAGCCAAGCGTCGTCATCCCCAACCCTTTAGCCACGTATCATCGTTGTGTAGCTACTATGCTAATGAGGACGAAGGCTCCCAACCCGGCTTCCACTCAACAACTTGTCGAAAATCTTGCATTCTGAATTTTATCTTGTCAACAGCCTTTCCTTTAAATTCTTTAGATTCTCGTGCATCATCATTCATCAACCTCAAAGATATTCCTATTATTTTATTTTCGGCTGCACAATCCTTTTATTGGCTTTCAAGGACTTTTGACTTTAAACATTGAACATCTCCATACATTAATCTCAACTACAGAAAATTCATATATTAATGTTGAATCAAATGTCATTTGTTTTAACAAAAAATGAGATAAAAATAGGTCTTCTCTTTTTCTTTTTTCTTTTTTGACCAAGTGCTATTCTTGTGCCTGCGGAGAATGCTTCCTTTTTAAATGCTTTATATAATACGGTATTATAGATATGTTTAATGATATGATGATTATGTTTAATTAACAATACAAAATTGTTATAACATTTTGAGTAAAATAAGGATGGTTGTATTTGTTGAAATTAACTTGAGTATTAGTTAACATAAGTAGGAAAAAAAAAATGTCAACTCTCTTTTCATATGTCATGACAATTGACCATGTAATAGAATTATCTGTCTCTGTCTCACACACACAAACATTGTTAGTTATATATATACTCATACAGTTGTTTCAAACTAATCTCCTTCTCTTGAATAGGAGAGTTTAAGCTGATGTCATGAAACATCTTTCCGGGACCAACCAGCCTATCCACATCACTTTTTGATGTCATGTGATGATGAAATTGGTAGGTATTTTGTGGTGTTTATACTATGTGTTTTTATATACCAACAAATATATACGTATAGCTTTTAAATGGGCGGTAGTTTTAAATTTGAATATATGTGACTTCTTTCTATCTATCATTGCAATCACATTCATAGTCTTAAAAAAATATTTTTCTTTCTCTCTCTTCCTTCAATCCTCTGATATTACATCTCTCTTTCTTCAATCATCTGAAAATCAATCCTCCATTTTTTCTCTATTGATTTTCTTCTCCTAAAAGAAGATTCATAATCAAAAAGTTGATAATCAAAATCTGGTCATCTTAATCACCAAGATGATTCCATCAAGAGGTATATTTTCGTCCGAGTATGAAGAAAAAACCTTTTACATATGGGTTTTAATCCGGGGTATGTTTTAATAATGTCATTTTATTATGGGTTTTTATTTATATTTTATTTATGTTTTTTATTTTACGTTTTAATATGGGTTTTTTTTATTTATGAAAAATAAATAAAAAACTGGGTTTTAATCTTTCTGTTGATTCTTTAATTGGGTATTTGTTGGAATGCCCTGTTTCTTTATGTGTTGTTAATTCTTGCATCTATAGTTTTTAGGTTTTTATTTTCAGTGATTTCCAAAATAGGTTTTTTTTTTTCTAAGTATTTTTATTTAATCGGATTTTTATTCATATATGAATATTGTTTAATTTACATGTATTTTTCTTAGATCTAGATAACTATATTGTAGGTTTTAGTGAAGATGGATGGTGCTGCCTTCCAAGTGTTCGATGTAATGTCTCAAATGCTTTTATTTATTCTTTGATTTAGATCTAAAATTTAGGTTTACTGATTCGGATTTAGAAGATTCGGTTTCTTCTTTTGTTTATGTTGTTGTTATCAGGTTGTTTTTAGAGTGGATTTTTCACTGCTGAGGTTGTTGAACACGGGCCATTGACTGACCCTAAAACAATTCAAAGGTTCACTTTATATTATTTGTCAACTGCATTTGCTTTATTTGTTGAGTATGTTTCTCATGATGATGTTGTTTGTTTATTCTACAGGCTTGCCGTTGGACCTCGTGTTGTGGGTGCATTCATAGTGCCATTTGGTTAAACTTATACGTGCTTCATTACAAAAACCTATATTAATTAAGCAAGAAGAGATGCGAAGAGCTTTAAATAATTTGTCAAGAACTAAATAGTTGTCAAGAACTTTACCTCCAATGGCTCAATTCAAAATAATTTGTCAAGAACTAAATAGTTGATATGGGTTTAAAGTCTGCCAAAATGTACTTTCAATAGATACAAGTCATACAACCTCATAAAGTCGTCTATTTGAAGTCCGGGATTAATGCGGCATAATATAGTTTTCGTTATCACTTCATTATTCATTTATCAAAATTCAAAAACTATATCGAAGAAGAGATGAAGTTTATTAAATCTGATGCCACTTTATGCTGTAAAAGAAATTAAGTAATGGACTCCTGGGAATATTTCGGATGCTGTTTTTAATTCTAAGACTGCTATTTGCGACTTTGGGTTTTTCGGGATGCCATTATAGAAATGGAATTCAGAATGCAAGGGACATGTATAAGCGGTATGTCAGGCGAGAGAGATCATCTAAATGTTGCAAGTCACATAACAATCTGTGTTTTATTGATGATTATTTATTGGCTTGAATCATTTATTTCCCATGTCATTTATGTGCAAACTGTGATTTGCGTTAGCGATTGATCTGGTAAGTGATGAAATTTTTACTTATTATTGTTTTTACTTATTAGAATTATATGTGCAAGACTTGTAACATGTCTTTTATAGCTTTGATAGTAATTTTAGTGATTTATGATTTCACAATTTTGGATGTACACTAAAAGTTTGAACAGTGTTACTACCTTATGGGTATTTCTTTGTGAAAAAATATTAGTTAGTTATTAATAAAAACATCAAGTTTGTTCTTAATTTGAATTCTTTACTTCATTCTATGATTAACTTAATTATAACCACTAAGTCAATATTTTTAATTTTTGCTAATGTATTTGACTCGAATGTTAACTATTTTATCTTTTCGAAAATACCGAAAACAAATTTATTCGGCAGACATTAAGATTAAGGACCGCCACAGACCAGATGATGTAAAGCATGTGGTAATTGTGTATGACTGGGGATCGTTTTTCAAAACACGGATTGTCTATGTGGTATGGTACAATGTGGAAATCTTTTGAACTTGTAATGCCTTACACAAACTTTTAATGGTTGTCAATATGTTGCTGCTTGCCATCGTTTTTACAAGAGCATATGTGGAAATCTTCTTAAGATGGTTGTCTATAATCCACTCTGAGTTATTATGTCGGTGATGATGTGTTCAAATTTTACAGAAGTTTAATAATGTAAATTATAATTTTGTAATATTCATCAACTTATTTTTATTAAAAAAGTTCCCGTCGAAAGCCCGTGTTAAACACGGGTACTACATCTAGTATATTTATAATGTTTTAAAGTTTGGCAAAAACTTTTGGTAAACATTATACCCAAATTGTCCCATAATGAATTCTTT
>JAOEHQ010047900.1:0-10526 GCA_025447715.1 Asclepias incarnata | reverse complement strand
CATTGATCTGTGGTTGTACTAGGGTGTAATCGTATTGAGTTGAAACACTTCGAGATACATGAAACAATCGATAGTTTTGTGCCCAACTCGATCATTTGGAATAGTAGTAATCCAGTGTGGTATTAAACTTTTAAAACAAACTCAAATCTTCTGTGTGGACGGATTTAACCTACCGAAAGGGTAAAATGTCAAATTACACATTTATTGGTCCAGCCTCTTTTTATATTGGAGGTATTGCATGTTAGTTTATTCGAGTTGCTTGAGCCCGACTCAAATGTCTACTTGAGTAGCTCTAGGGGTACTCTTGTTAGAGCAGGATACGGTGATGCTTAGTGTGGGTTACCTGGGTTTCATTCCGTTCCTTGTTTTCATATGTTTATACTATCGAAAAAAGGCGTTCTTTTCAGCTGCTTTTGCTAAGGTGATGACGTATATTCATTTTATGTTTTCCCGTCTACCACGATGATTGAAATGCAAATATGTTAATGAGAATGAACTAATATATTGATAAGTCTCAGCGACAGCTGCCTTCCAAACCTCAAGTAGAGGCAATTTCTTTTTCCAAATGTAACAGGTGAAGATTGAAATGGAGCATTGCCTAATTTATATATGTAGGATTTACTTCCCCAAAACTGGAGTGTAAAGAATCCTATTATATAGCTTAAGTGTCATTATTTAAAAGTGTTCGATACGTGTTGAGAGCTCCTGTATTGCACCAGAAAACCCCCATAATCGGGCCATATCACTGGGATAAATAAAATGTCATCCAAGCAAGATGTTGGCTGTATACTGGTCGAAATGTTGTTTAATATGATTGTTGTTACGGATCTCAAGAGTTGCTAGAATTTTGAAGATACGAATAAGGTCAAGGATGCAAAGTATATATCTCATCCCCTGTGAATCTCCATAAGCTTGCCAATAATCTTGGCAAAAGCTCAAAACTTTAATCAAGTGTAATTTACTACAGTGTATTATATCTTCTATGTGAGAACAAGCATGATTGAGAAATATTTAGGTATTTGCTCAAGTGAATAAGATAGAGGTGTTTTGTTGAAACATATGTTTTGTGACCTGTGCATGTTGGTAACAATGCGGTACCAGGGATCAAATGGTTCTTTCTGATTTTTTAAATTTTTTTTTTTTTATATCTTCTATGTGAGTAACTGCTCCATGTCCAAGTGTTTCATTTAACTTGCTACCTTCTTGTGTCAATTATCAAACTAACCTCATCTAGATTCTCCGTCGAAAATCTGGCAAAAACTTCAATCTCATTCATATAGGCTTATTTGGCAAGTACATCATTTACACATTGAGGCTTAATATAGTTAGGGAACTAGATTATGTTAGTATTTATATTTAGATCCTTCACAAAATTTACTTACATTTTTTGCTATCCATTTGATCCATGATCATACCATTAGCTTTCCCATTTGGTCAATTTCCAGTTGAGATTGATGCAATCTATAAAAATATAACAAATTTTATTTATAGATTTATTAAAAAGTAAATCACTCCAACTAACCTTTTAAACATATTTCACATTTTATTGGACTCGAGAAAACTAAACCAGCTCTAAGCATTATAAACTGGTTACTCATGGAGAAAGATAGCAAATGGTTAAGTAGTCCTAAAACACAATTGCTATGGGTTGATAAATCCATCCAAAATCATTTCTTGACATCTGCATTCCTCACTGCAAAAGGCTTTCTCACCCCTGTAATCATCATTTAGACATTTAATCACATTAATCATCAACCATAATCTTAAACACATTTACAAGAAAATTTTATCACTTTAATTCGAAAAGATTCGTAAAAATCTCGGTTACGCTGCGTACATCTAGATCAAAGGGTAACGTGGAAAACTTTGCCCGTTTGCCCATTTTTATCACTTTAATTTCTACATATTCAACAAAAAAAGCATCAAACTTTAAACTAACCTGTACATGAAAATGTCACAACCATCTTCAAGATTTTTCTTGCAAGTGTGACAGAAACTAAGAAAGCTCTGCCATGGAGATTTCGGGTCAGGATCCACAACACAGTTATCATAAATATGGGTTGTTTTCGGGTTAGACCCATATGAGATTACTCTTGTATATTCCTCAGAGAGCTCCATTTCACTCAAAGACAGACCATCCATTGAACCTCTAACTGGTCCGGATCCAGTTGAACTCAAATGACCCGGAATCTGCGAATTCCGGGTCTTGATTCCAAAATCATAACAATTTTCTTGTGGGTGTGTTGGGATTTGGATCTTTAAGTTTGAAGCAAATAAAACCTTTCTACTTATAGTATTATTAGGCTTAAAGATGCTATCTTTAGTGTTTTCTTGAAGAGCAAGTGCAATACCATTTTCAGAATTCTCAAAAGGGTGTTTGATTTCTTCAAAGATTTTTGTGGGTTTTACTTGGTTTTGTTTGTATCCAAACGGGTTAGTTCCAAATTTTGTAAACAGTTGTTTCGTGTCAAGAACTGAAGTTGGTGATGTTGATTCTGCATCATAAAGACTTTTGGTCATGAAGATGTTATTGAAAAGCCTTGGAGAACCAAGAAATGTTGGAAGTGGTTTGGTGGTTTGGTTTTGGTTTTGGATAGTAGCCACTGAAGTGCTCATTTTGATTAAAAGATTTTGTGGTTTTCAAAGTTGTGAATTTAATTTAGTTATACAGAATGAGAGGGATTATGAATCTATGAACAAGTTGAGATGAATTTTTATGAACACATGAAAAAGGGAAGAAAGTTGTTCATGGGTTTGTGCAATGATTGATATAAACTTTCACTTTTTTCCAAGCTTCAAAAAGTAGACACAAAAAGAAAAGCAACCACGGGCAAAATTTAAGCTTGGAATATGACTTTTTGTACCTTTCAAAGTATGACGATGAAATAAAGGATTTTACTATGGGCTTTTATTTTCGGTTTTTTTTTTCTAAATACATTTTCAAGATATAATAATTTGTGTATAATGTATAATTGTATTGCATAATAAGAAAGTGTATTTGAAAAAAAGAATGTAGAAATAGATACCCCCTTTATTGTCGATTAAACAAATTAACTTTTACTATTAATTCTATCAAACCCTTTTCAAGATTATGTAATTAACATCTTTGAATTTTTATTTGAATTTTTATCAGAGTTTGTTATTCGAATGAGTTTTTTTAATGACAGTCTTTAGGATTGTCAATAAGGATAATTATATGTATTAATTATACTTAATTTTTTTTATATTAAAGATTTTAATTAATCTATGTTATTTAAAATAAAAGTTTGACTGTATAAATGCACAAGTCAAGTGTATTAATTAAAATATTTAATATAAGAAAAAATCTGAGTATAATTAATGCATATAATTCTTCTTATCGACAGCCACTCGCCTTCAATGATACCTAAACATACAAAATTTCACCCACTTACCTGTTTAAAGTATTTGGTATCATCATATGCTTTGCCCTACATAGTACGAAATTTTATTATGTCATAACTATACTAAATATCAAAGTAAATCATTATTTATCTTTGATGATTCATGCTGATGTTTAACAATTAAAAGACAAAACACACATATAATCGACGTAATGTTTATCACATTAAGACTACTAGGTAGGGCTGTAAGTGAATAGAACAATTTATGAGCAATAAGTTAACACAAAACTGTGTTCATGTTTGTTCATCATGATAGTTTGTTTATGTTCATGAACAAACACAATCGAACGCAAACGAACAAACACTAATGAACAAACATATAATTAAAAATACTATCATTTCAAACTCAATATTACAAAAAAAAAAAAAAAAAAATTGATAGGGTCTAGAAATTAAAGAAATATTTGTATTGAGTAATTATATATCTTTACTGTATATATATATATATATATACACACACACACACACACACACAGAGACAGACATAAGTGAACAAACATTCACGAATATAAATGAACGAACGGAATTGATGTTCATATTCGTTCATTTAACTAGACGAACAAAATTTTTTTGTTCATGTTCGTTCATTTAATTAAACGAACAAGCACAAATGAATTTTCCGTCGAACGGTTCATGAACTATCCGTTGAAAGTTCAGTTCGTTTGCTGGCTAACCACTAGGGCTGTAAACAAACATAATATTTGCGAACAATTTGTGAAATTATTCGATGGGAAGTTCGCTTATTTAGTAAACGAACGAATACGAACAAATTTTTTTTGTTCGCTTAGTTAAATAAATGAATACAAACAAATATCTCGCTTGGTTATGTTACGTTCGTGAAGGTTCCGTATATTATTTATTTATTTATATTTATATTATACTATGGTGTATATATACGTATGTTACACTTAGGTACGGATGACGCCACTTCTTTAAGCATAAATTTACACTTAACTACGGGGGTTAATCTTGCTGAGGAAGTGAATTGGGATTTGATGAGTACTTGTTGGTTGTTCCCTTCCAATGATGGAAACTAGTCCACACCACCAAGTATTTTAGGTGAGAGTAAATGTTCTGACCCTAAATGAGGATTTAAAGTGGGTATATATTGAGGGTTGGTGTGCGTCATGTTTGTTACTCCTTGAGCTCGTATTGAAGCTTCTTAGGTCAGTTTTGAAAAGTGTTCAGACATACGTCACACGAGTACGGACTCACTTGTCCTTTGTGTTTCATCCGTGTGATTATCCGGACAGTATACGACGTTCCCATTCCAGAGGCTGCCTGCCGAAGACGTTATATTTTTGGATACGAATAGCGTGGACAACATAATTAAAGGGATATCTACGTGGTACAATATATATATATATATGAAATGCGAGAATATTAAAGTATATATATAATACTTAAAGAGTATCATAAATGAAAATAAATATTATGTATTTTATAAACATTGAATGTTAGTATATGTTAACTTATGTTTTAAATGAACGAATATGTCAAATAATACTAGAGGGGTACCCGCGTAATGCAGCGGCGACTGTTGGTGGTGGTGGCGTCGCCGAGTGTTGTAGGTAATTGATGTAAATGAGGATAGTGTAGATATTTTAGGCTAAAGGGCATGGGGTTCTTTGGTGATGGGTGTGACTTGCGCCATGTGACGACATGTCACACCCCAAAAAGCCTTTCAAAAGAGTGGAAATGGGGCATCTTGGATTGAAGGGGGACTTGTGACACGTGACATGGTTTTGACTTTTTTTTTTTGTTAATTAATATTGATTAAAAACTTACTAATTTCATTAATAATAAGTCCTAAATTACATAATTCCTAAAAATTACAACCGGAAAAAAAAATACGAGAACATAAACCGAAAATTAAAAAAGAAAAGCCCTAAAAAATAATAAAACATCATGAACCCTACAAACTAAAAATACCCATATTTTTCTTTGATTTCGCACTTCATTTGTTCCATGATTTCTCGTTCGGGACCCTCGAGGTGTCTGTAGTCGGTGATTAATATCATCACTTCTTTCTGCTTTTTTTTGCTTTCTTTGATTTTAAGCTTCTTTTCTTTAAGGTCTAATTTTTTCTTGCTCATATCCGCACGCGACTGGGATATGTCCATCAATCCCTCCAACTTGGTGCCGACCCTCTCAAACGAGTCTGTGTAGTCGGGCTTGCCGGGCGATGAGGCTGCTTTTTTTACCCTTATCTCTGCCCATTATCGGACGTTCTTGGAAATGGTTTGAAGTGTATGGAAAAATATAAAAAGAATGAGAAAAAGAAGTAGAGAAATGTGTGATATGTTTTATTAAAAAGTGTATGTATATGAAAGAAAAAGGTAATATTTTTTAAATTAAAAAAATATTTTTTTTTTGGTTCAAAATGACCTTTTCAAATGGTCTAAATTTTTGAAACCATAAAACTCGTGCCCGTCTTGTACAATCTGCTATCCACCCATATCGGCTAGTCAGTGCGGTGTAGCCAGCGACATGACCCCAATTCGCCACCCATTCAGTCTCACACCTCTTAGTTTTAAAAGATAAAAATATATAGTGTAAATATATAATAGGATAATATGAACATTTTTTTTATTTTTTATTTTTTAATATTTTTATAATTAAAAATGCATAAAGTTATTATAAAGTAATACGTAGTAAATAGATAAAGTATACTCCAATATAATGAAGGAACTAAAGTAAGTGGACCCAAGTCAAGACAGAAATAAACCCACTGCATCGTGAGGACCCACCAGATTCATGAACACTCGCATCGTTTCAAAGCAAGTAGGACCCATCATTTTGAAGCTTCATGGCGTGACTTTTGTCACACACCATTTGATTTGACCTAATCTTTTATATATTGCATTTTTTATTAGGCCTCTCCCATCCATAACACCACATTCTCAAATTCTCACTGGCACATCAGCGCCACATCATCCATTTTTTTCAGAATTTACCCAGAATTTACTCCCTACCAACCATACTATCAAATTATCAAATTCTCAATTTTTTATTTCCAGATCATCACCATATATTTATCATTTTTATTTAAACCCCAAATAAAATAAAATAAAACAAAAACCAATTTTTTCCTACTTTTGGCCCCACCTCTGCCACTTTTCTGCCACTTTTCCTTTTCTCTTTCCAAAATATGGAATCTTTTCAAGCTATGCATCTCGTTCTCAACATAATGTGACTCCCACAACGAGGCCGTGACATTGACGCTGTGAGGAGAATTTGACAACGATGCCACAACGAGGAGATGGTAATATTGGTGTTGTGAGAACGAGGACAACGAGAATCACAACGTGAACCGATGAGAGTGCCCTTAGTGTTGTTCTTTTTTTTTTTGAAAGGTGTGAATTACTCGTAAATATCAGGAGGTTTAGTGTACGTTGTCTTAACCGGGTCCGTGCTAGAGAGCCCCCTCATAGAATAGATCCCCAATTTTTATTAGTGTTGTCTAATATGTGTTGTAGGGGGAGGGTGTCAACTCGGTATGCCAATGGAATGTGGAAACCGGAAAGTCACACCACCCTTTGCTCGTCGATTTGTCTTTGGTTTTTAAGTGATCGATTTAAGAAACCAATTTTGACAATACATGTTGTTACCGTTGGATCGTATGGGAAATGTAAATTCCCATTTAATCGATTGTATGTACCGAACCAAAAAAAAGAAGCTTAATTCCTTTTAATTTTACCTCTAAATACATGCTATACTAAATCAAAATCACTTCTAAATTCCCATTTTATACAACTATTACATATACTTTTTTAACAAAAAAAACAATCATGAATCCAAACAAAGTAAAGGATGTATCATGACACCTTGTAAAAAATGATAGATTTTTTGTTTGAGAGGTAAAAATGAGTTGGCAACATGGTGTTGAGGGTTGGTTTGGGTTGGTGTATGATGACACCCTCCCCCCTTCGAAGTTACACATAAGACGTAATTAATTGTTAATATCAAACATTCTTCCCAGAAAAGATTAAAATTTTCAAGAAGATTGTTGATATTTTTTCTTTGTGAGTATTTATTTTCACGTTCTTTTTTCCAAATTCACCAGTCATTGTGCAATAAACAGCTGTATATAGTGTATAAATATTATATTTTGATGGTGTATTTAGGAAAAAAGAGGTAGAAATAGATGACATCTTTTCATTTTATGAGAATAATATTTAGTGCATTAATTGCACCTTATGTATATACTCTAAAGCTCTTATAAAATGACCCCTTTTAAAAAATATATATTATCAAACTTATTCAATATACAGTGTATGTATATTCTGTGTGTGATACCAACTAGTAACACTAAAAAAGAAAATTAAATATTTTTTGCTTTACGAACATTATATCTATGTATTTAGATGTAAACCAAAATTTATTCATCTAAATAGTTAAAATGTAGAACCAACTTGTCTAACCAATTACGACTCAAACCATTTTTCAATTAATTTCCCATAATCAAATAGATTTCTAACTCATTATATAATCGTTACTATGACATTTCACCATGACAAGCTCCAACAACCATTTAATAAACTCCATTAGTTATATTACGGAGTATTTCCTTAGCAAAAACCATAAGCCTTATAACAAGTTTAACAAAAGAAAACATTTGTACAACATATACAAATGGTACATGGCATTATTCAAAGTCCCATGGTAAACCAACCAGGGTAATTACTTATTAGTAATTCGATCACCCTTTAACAGCGACGTCGCTGTTAAAGGTATGGTACGGATAATCGTACGCAGACACATGCATTAAAGCCACCAGTATCCAAAAGATGGCTGCCACCATCGTCGTGGGGGATCACCACCAGTATCGCCACTGTGAACAGTAGAAATTTTGATAAAATTCAACATGAATTATACACGTATTATAAATAAATACAACAAAGGAAAACATATACATAAAAACCATCAATGAGAAAGGTTGACAAAGATCCAAGATTTTTATAAATAAACTTTTATATATATACTTTTTATATCTATTTTTTAATGGCTTTTTATAAACTTTATATATACTTTTTAATGACTTTTTATGAATTTTGTTATATATACTTATATATATGTATTTTTATATATACTATTTATATAAACTTTTATATAAAACTCATAAAAAATACTTTTTATAAATACTTTTTAAATGACTTTTTTATAAATACTTTTTAAATGACTTTTTTTTTTATAAATACGTTTTAAATGACCTTTTTATCACCTTTTTATAAACTTTTATAAATACTTTTCACAAATACTTTTTATAAATACTTTTATATATATTTTGTAAATGACTATTTTATAAATACCTTTTATGAATATTTTTTATAAATACTTTTTAAATGACTTTTTTAAAAATACTTTTTAAAAGACTTTTTTATAAATACGTTTTAAATGACTTT
Source organism: Asclepias incarnata (assembly GCA_025447715.1). NCBI lineage: Eukaryota > Viridiplantae > Streptophyta > Magnoliopsida > Gentianales > Apocynaceae > Asclepias > Asclepias incarnata. The sequence continues at coordinate 1,699 of JAOEHQ010047900.1, read as the reverse complement.
TTTTTTATCAACTTTTATAAATAATTTTTATAATTACTTTTTTATAAATACTTTTATATATACATTTTATAAATTCAAATATTTTAATTATATTTTTTATGGCATTTTTATAAATAGTTTTTTTATTATATTTTTTATACGTACTTTTATATATATTTTTATACACCTTTTTATAGATACTTTTATATATGCTTTTTATATAAACTTTTTACATGTATTTTTATATAAACTTTTTATACGAACTTTTTAAAACTTTTATATATACTTTTTTATAAACTTTTTTTATAAACTTTTTATACATATTTTTTTTAAAACTTTTTTTATAAACTTTTATATTTACTTTTTTATAAACTTTTTATACATATTTTTTATAAACATTTTTTGTATACTTTTTTATAAACTTTTTAAAAACTTTTATATATACTTTTAGAAACTTTTTTTTTTAATAAACTTTTATATATATTTTTATATAATTTTTTTTCCATGCTATTTTTTAGACTAAAAGTAATTCTATTTTCTATACAAATATCAATAATAATATATTAACATACAAATATCAATAATAACATATTAATGAATAAAAATACATTTATTAAAACATTACAATAATAACAACAATATACATTTTTTTCACAACATGTAAAAAATAAATTTTTTTATTTATAAAAACGAATATTAATTTGTAAAAACATATATTAACATAAAAATACTAATTTTTTCACAATATATTAACATAAAAACATTTTTAACAATATATTAACATAACAATAACAACAACAACAATAAATAAAATACATATATTAAAACATATCTACATAAAAGTACTATTTTTGCACAACATACAAATATTAATTAAAATATAACAATATACATATATTAACATAACAATAACAATAACAATAACAATAATAATAAAACGTAGATAATATACATACCGAAAAGAAGGAAAGAAAGGAAAAGTCCAATCTACTCCCGCGAATCAATTATCACAATGTGATTCGGTACGGCTCCGCCCTTAAGGGAGCCATAAAGGGGAGATTGTAAGGATGATCGGTGATGAGGATGATATATGGTCCGGGCTCCACCTTAGCCGTACGAGGCTCCGCCCTTGGTGGTGATCGGAGATGGTGGTTGTGATCGGAGATGATGGTGGTTACAATCGTCTCAGAAAGGAAAGAGAGAGTTCTGATAAGAAAGATAGATCACATCAATTTTAGCAACACAAATAATCAATTAGATAGGTTTTCACTTGGTTTTTAAGTCAACATTTATATACGAATCAAGTTTAGGTATAAGCTAAAGGAATAACATATGCTTCTAGTAGCATATAATTTATGTGCTTCTAAATATAAATGAAAGATTATATGTGTATGTTTTAAATAGCTGAAGAACCGAAAACATAAATTTGTTATATAAATTTCCCTTAAAAGTAAAACCACCTAATTGCTACTAGAATAAAGGTTATTCTGATAATCTAAAGTCAAAGACATGTGGTAGGGTTGGTTAAGGCTTTGGGTTTTGGTACAAGTGACCAAGGTTCAAGTATTGGCAACTACATTATTTGTTCTTTGACATAGGAAGTCCCCCATTTGGGGCTGGTAACACCAGGTTTGAATCTTAGAGGAGGCAAAGGTTTACCCCTATTAATTGTTGTGCCTTCGGGCGGATTAGTAGGGGGTTTTCCCCCCTGTCTCTTATA
>JAOEHQ010047899.1:0-10526 GCA_025447715.1 Asclepias incarnata | reverse complement strand
AACATTGGTAAGGGTTTGAATTTTCTTGGTACTTTTATTTTCCCTCCAAATATTTCATAGTTAAATCTACATTTGAATGCAATTCAAAATGTCTGTTTCCCTCCCAAACCAAGATATAATAATAGCCTATCATTTAACATTGGTAAGGGTTTGAATTTTCTTGGTACTTTTATTTTCCCTCCAAATATTTCATAGTTAAATCTACATTTGAACTTGTTCAAAATGTCTGTTTCCCTCTCATTATGTTATCTTGGTTTAATCTATGTTTTGACCAGATTTGAAAATCTATCTAAAGTAGATCATGAGGTTCTTCACATAATTTAAAGAACCCATCATTTGTTATCTCTAAGATATACCACTATTTGACTTATTTTTGGGTGTTGTCGTCAAACGTTTGCTTAATGCTTGATAATCATCTACTTTATTTGACAAACTATAAGATTGTGTGTGTGTTTGTCGTTGTTGTTAATTTGCATACATGTAATCTAGCAATTTTACAGTTTTATTGGTCATGTACATTTAAACAAGAGGTTCAACAAAAGATCATGCACTTGGCAACATACAATTCTATTAGTAAGGCATAGATGTCTTACATGCCACCATTACATCATTAAGTTTAGAAATACACATATAAGGGGGAAACCAAGTTCAACAAACACATGATAATTTAGATGATACCAGGATTAGTGTGGCTACAGAGTTTCAAAAGAAGGGTTTAGAGTTTCACAAGATCCATATTGTTACTAATAAGTTAGTGAACATATGATTAAGCCATTTTCATCTTCCGCAACTTCCTGCTCCCTTTGCTGGTAGATTCCATTCCAAGAGTGTCATCTTTTCTTTTTTGAATTGGACTGGTGTCAGTATCCTTTTCAACATCTGCGGCCAATGAGTCTCCAGTAACAGAGAACGCATCCTTCCCATATACAACAAAACCACTATTTTAACATTAGTTGTTAGTTATGTGAAAATGTCATTAACAGGTCATTCATTTGTGAAGTTAAACGTATGCGTTAAAACATCATTACCTTTGAATCGATGGCAGCTTGTGATGATTCAGAAAGCTTAACAGTTGACACTTCTACATGGGACTGATCCTCGTGGGCCTAAATGACATGAAGATGTTATTAGCAGTAGTTACATTCCAAATGGGTATCCTATTTGGATGTATAAAAAAATGAACACGGTTTTTAAAATAATGTGAGTACCTCCTCTTGATTATCCTGATTGTCTAACTCTGCAATGATATCAGGATCATCACTCATTTTGTTAACAGTGTAGGTGCTACCTTTGTGTTTAAGATTGTACTTATCAATTTTGATCTTAAAGGCGAGTTTTTTGTTGAGCAGGCCTTCGAGCTCATCTGGGTAATTGTCTCCATCCTGTCTGGCCAGCTGCCTCTCGCGTATATCAGTAGCGGATAAGCCAATAATGCGAGACACATCCCTATCCCACATGGTGAAAGATGCACTGCCAGTGAAGTCTTGAACTCTGAATGTCACTCGGAACCTACATTAGTTGATAAATGTCATATTCTGTTGAATATATAGGAACTTAACATATGAAAAATAATTTTATTGAATAACAGAATATGCATACTTTGGTACGACTTGTGTTGCTATCATCTTTTCTTTACGACACCATATACTGTCCACAACAGAAGATATAAGGGAGTCAGTGAGTTCGTCTGGCTCAGCCACCTCCAAGTACTCCATCTTTGTCAATACTTTCTTGTTACAGTTGCTACAAGCAACATAAAACCATCCAAATTCTGGCTCAAGGAGTGCAATTGTGGCCAGAACAACACATTCCATTGTCTGCAAGAAATACACATGGATACCCTCTTTAATATATTTTGCTGGGAATTCATGAACACATGTTGTCATTGGTGTTATCAACTAACCACGTCAGCCTCTCTGACTTCATCAAGGTGTTTCCTTTCAGTGTTGAGAAGGAACTCTAAGCGGTTTGGGTAAACCGTTTGAGTTGACCAAGTATTTTGTGAATTACCGGCAGCTCCTTCCTTGAGTATTAGCCTGTCCAAGTTTAATGAATGAAGCATGATAGACTTGAAATAGTATGGTGTTAGTTGATAAATCTGAGGCTCCTCAGAAAATCTGAGGCTCCTCAGAAAATCTGAGCTCCTCAGAAACTGAGGCTCCTCAGAAAATCTGAGGCTCCTCAGAAAATCTGAGGCTCCCCAGAAAATCTGAGGCTCCGCATAAAATCTGAGCTCCTCAGAATAAGTGATGATAAGTTTGAGTGCCCTTCGTACCTCCTCCTTAGATCATTGGCTTGTTGGATATCTTCATTGATAAAAACTCTTGTTCCAAACTATTCACTTTGTATAGTGACTTCATCTGTAAATTTAAACCAATTTGGGTTTATTTAGCCATTCTTCAATTTTCACTCATTATGTATTAGATTGCAAAACAACTTTGTAAACATAGCTCTTACCTTTCCAAACCTTAATGACAGCATGTTGGATGATGACAATAACATGTTCTCCAGATTTGTTGTTCTCCACAAATTGGTTAAATTGAATGGCATAATCATTCCACATGGTGCATTTGACTATCCGACCACTACAAAGGTTTTTCAAATATATATATTATTTTACATAATAATGTATAATGAAGACTGAATTAATTATTTGCTACACTTTTGTAAGATGCATTTACACTAAGGATGCATTTAATCATGGTAGTTACACAACTTCCTAACAGATGACAAAAGAGGACAGTTTTATTTTCCAATCATATATCATAAATGCAGACCTTTTGCGTTAAATGCATACTGGATACAATTCATTTACTACACTTCCATATTCACATTTAGTATAAAAAAAGCATTTAATGATGGAATTTATACAAAAGACTAACTCAAGATAAATATACATACGTAATCCAATCATGGTAACACCACAAACTTTATTAATGGAATGTAACCAACCCCCTAACATAATATTTAAGCATGGTAACAATCAAAACTCCTAAGTTATCTTCCAATAGACATTTAGTAATCCAATCATGTATCATAACTGAACTAAAGACACAGATTCATAATGAATTCATACAACAACCAGAGCAATATCAAAAGTTCTGCAAATGTAAGGCCTAACACCACAGACTGACAGATGGAATGTAACTACTGGTAAGCAAGTCTTTTTAATCAAGATACAACTCTGACATGATGAAATAATACTCTATTTAGTGAGAAACTTACTCTAAATCTTTCATTTCAAAGTTGAACCTCTTGGTTTCCCCCTTAAAAGAGTTGAGGATGGATAGATTGCCACAGCTTGTGAGACACCCAATGACATCTGCGATAACAAAACAGTAGAAATATGAAATGGCGATTATCTCACAAAAAAAGTTTCATAATACTCACAAAGAATCATTCAACGTCGTTATATCTCCGAACTTCTTACCAACATTCAGAACACTCCTATCTTTAGACTTTTCAACTGTAACCTCATTAAAGGGGAGAAAGGCAAAACCATATGGATCTCCAGCAAAGGTGACATCAGGACAGACTTCTGTGCACTTATAGAAGTTCAATTTCAGGTTTTGCTTCACAACGGGATAGAGATCATCATTGGCGCCGACACCAAACTTCTTTATAACAACCACAGAGTCCTCCTTAATGTGTGCATCAAAATTTTTAACCAACTCTTTTTTCACAGTGGCTTGGATCTTCCTTCCCTGAAAGAACAACAAAAAGAGATATAATATATTTCATCACACATAAAAACAAAATAGTATAACAGATCCGACACAAGTACACATATACGTTTAGTTCCTTTACATATATTATATGTAAAACAACACAAAGAGATATAATATATTTCATCACACATAAAACCAAAAACGTATAATAGATCCGACACAAGTACACATATACGTTTAGTTCTTTTACATATAATATATCCAAAGGGCTGCCTAGTAATACCTTCTCGTCAATGAGAACCATATCAAGCTTTCCAATCGGGTTTATCCATCTTCGAATGATCCTTACCTTCATGTTCACGAAATCTTTCGATGCATTTAACTCTTCAACAAAATAGATTTTGTTGGTCGCCATGGTTATGTAAGTTGAATGAGTTTTCAGAAGGAAACTATGAGTTACCAGAGAAAATGAAAGGAAACTCAAAACTTAAACTCTTTACATCTATAAATTTTTAAAATTCAAAAACAAACCCATCATGAATATGTAAGACATTGAGTAAGTTTGACAGTAAGCATATGTCAAATCCTCGCCGAAAATCTGGATTTGGTTATATATAAAATGTGTTATATTTTCATATAATAATAGTTCTTGAGCACACTTTTATGGGGAATAAGTATATGCATTAAATGTGGTAAGTACTTGTGTTCCCATACCTTGAGCCATGCATGGCCTTGTGTGTACTAACTCCCATTATTACACCACACAATCTCACAAGCAGACGTATTGCTACATACATTTATACGTAGACTTATATACGTAGACTTATACGTAGAACACATATTATTACATAAGAAACATGTCACCTTGTGACTCTCCTCTAATAGAGTAAGGGGATATTTATATGTTATGTTATGTATATCTTATGTATCTTCAATTAAGATGGTATTTACTTGATCCACGTACATGTGCAAAAACATATAACACATATTATTATTTCGATCCACATGGACCTTTAAAGAGCTCGACCCCAACGTTATGGCCCAACCTACAATCTAATTTCCTAAATACATATACCCTAGCCGTGTATGTATATGCATTTGTTACACAATGAGTAAGAGATGGGGAGGAAAGAGAGAGAGTGTGTGTCGAGCGAGCAGAGAGAAGAAGATAGGGAGTCGAGCGAGAGCATAAAGAGAGTCGAGCGAGAGCAGAGAGAGAGGAAGAGAGAGAGATCACAAAGAGATCCTTCCTCAGGTAAATGTAAATGTGCTCGATCTATATACATATCTCTTGTATGTCCATCCATACCCGATCCATACATATATATGTCTCAATCCATATGTCTCGATCTATATACACACTCGATTCATACATATCTCGACCCACGCATACGACTCGACCCAAATACGAGATTTTTTTTATAAAAAAAATCAGAGTATGGTCACGACGTGACCATACCATAGTTCACAATTCCAGAAATGAATTAACATAACCAAAATCAGGCATGACCATCATCATCATGCTACACCGTATCATTTTAACAGACGTAAAATTTTTCTGAAGAAACCAAAGTGGTCACGGCGTGACCATCTCCATGTCACGGCGTGACACCTGTAGAAAATCATTATAAGTCTAAATTTGACCACAAGATACTTGACATTAATCCAAAATACTTATTGATGAATCATGACCAAGAATCAATAAAATACCATAGCTTCCATACCTTTTCATAACATACATTCGTTCCGAATGACATTTACAAAACTAACGGGTCTTTTACCCGCCATTACCCAAAGTGACAAACATTTAAAAGTTCAAGATATATTTCAACATACAAAGGGTTTGACTCAAACTTTGCAAGTGCCATATCAACAATAAAACGGCAATGTCCATATCATGAGCCAAGGATCAAAGTACACTAAACCTCTTATACCAAAATTTGTCATTTATCATCCAATGGCCTATACCTTCAATATCACTAGCAACTTCAAAGTCAATTGCTACTTCAACTCTTACTTCTAGAAACACCTATAAAAAGGGTAAACAACTAAACAGTAAGCCAACGCTTAGTGAATATAATTACATACATATACACATACATTGGAGGCACACGTAAGGACTATCGTATGTAGCCTATGATACCGTCATATCATCTCTTGCATACACACCTTACGCAAAATCACACATGTGGATTCATATAACAATAATCATCACGTTGTACATACGCATGATAAATAACAATAACAATGGCCACACCTTGGCCTAGCCGAATCAATTACAAGATATGGAAATCCACCATCACCTTGCAATCAACCCAGCATATATACACATGTATGCAAAAATACTCACATCCAATGCAATAATTTTCAATCCAAGATGACCAACACAACAATTAAGATTGCTTTCCACCTAGCAATAATCACAATGCACATGTATAAGGCCATCATCATAAAATAAGGCTACCTAGTCATAATTCACTATTTCCCTTTTTATTCATATCATTCTAACATCACTTATCTCATGTGGTCATACCACATTTAACCAAATCATCATTTTCCCAAATGGCTCATAATCATATTACTAGCAATTTACACTAGTAATCTCAATTCTATAATAATATCAACATTTCTATATGAGCTAACTTGAAATCAATAGTAATAACAATATATGGTCAATCATAGACCAAAATACTAGTGCTCAATTCATAACTAATCAATTTTCCAAAAACCCCCAATTCAATTTGGAGACTAAGAACCCTAGAAATTGAATAACAAAAAGAATTAAGAATTGATAATACCTTTGAATTAGGTTACTAGAGAGAAAGAATAAAATCACCACAAATCCTCTTTTCTTTCTTGTAGGTGTCGAACCACACACAACCACACATACAATTTTTTTTCCAATTGATGAAGATGAAAATATTGATATTATTATTACTATGATTTGATTTCTTAAGATGAAGGTTATTAGAAGTTTTGAGAAAGTGAAGGAGGATGAGGATTATCTAGGAACAAATTTTGATTATGCAAAAGAATGAGAGGGAGCTGGCATTTTAGTTAGATGCCACGATACATACTCACATAAAGGGGTATTATACCCGCTATCCATTAAAGTTTCAACTATTTTAATCACATAACTCAAAAACAAATACTAGGAACTTATTTAAATGACAAAACTACAAAAGTAGATTATTTTAATACCTTTAAATTATTGAGACGTCACAGTCGCCGCCACCACTACACTGCCGCCGTAACCCCCGGCGCCGCATGGCGCTGGTACCTTTCTAGTCATTACTAATACCAAACTACATCAAATGAAAAAATTACAAAAAATTGCCCCGATAACAAACTGACAACCTACGTATTATCACAATGACCAAACTAAATCAAAGGCAATAATTACAAAAATATTTATTACCCTAGCAAACTCCTAAATTGTGTTTTGAAAATTTTCAACGCGTTTATGCAGAAGAAGAAATTAGTTTGATATTTATTAGAAAAAATGTAAGTAATCATTAAGGGTAATGATACCTACACAAAAATGTATGTATTATATAGTTGTATAGTACAACTATATGTTTATATGATGCATATATTTTTGTTTATGACAAAAATGTTTTGTGTAGAGATCACTTCTCAATCATTAATAAGGGGTTATTATTAAATTTAGAAAATATTTTGTTAATTAAATGATAGAGAGGGTTATTATTAATTATTTAAATCGTTTAAATGTCGTATTTATTGGTGCCTTGTCAAAGTATTTTGCTAATAAATTTTCCAGGCTTTTTTTTTTAACAAATAAATATTACACTAAATCTACTTCTACTCCTAAAACTACCCCAAATATGTTTATATAAGGCTTATAAATTAGAGTTTTTACTTAAATTATGTTGATTATTGATTTGTTGGAGTACATTGTGACTGATAAACAATTAATGTTTGTTAGTTATGCTGTTAAAAAAAAAGTGTTTGTTAGTTATGTTAATAAAGCTTATACTTAATAGATCTTGATTGTCAATTTGTTGTACATATATCATATTTTTGTTTAATTAAGTTTATTGCTATCATAGTTTCTAAATTGTAAAAGTTTTATTGATACTATCTATATCTATACTACATTATAAAGTATATGACATGAGTATTAAATTTTAAATTTTTAAGTATTTCCATATTTATTTTACTTAATCAATTCTTATTTATAGAATTTGCCAAAAATCACAATTTTATATTCCTATATGTTACACAACCTTCGTCGGCCGCCGACCACACCACTTGCTTAATGTACTAATTAAAGTTTATGAATTTTATTTTTGACTTTGATTTACATTGAAATTTAAGAACTCATTCACCAACGCACATTATGAGGTTACATTTCTAGTTATTTATTAATTATACTATATAATTTATATTGATGGTTTTAGGTGATGAATATATACTTTTCTTATATAAGCGGAATTTAAAAGATGATAGGATTTTAGAGCTTTCATACTTCTCTAAAATATAACGGTGTCTTTTAAATTCTAATAAAAAAATGTCAAAACTGGAGGATCAAAGAATCTCATCTTATTTATCTTTTTATTACATTCACCATGTATGATATCTCATTTGAAGTGGAAAGTGGGGGGTTTGAAATTTGCGTCAGAAGTGGAATTGGAAGCGGAGGTGGTGGTGATGGAAATTTAGTCGGTTGTTTTCAATAAGTGTGAAGATTTTGTTTATACGATAATAAGTGTGAAAATTGTTATGATTCTTCAAATTTGTTCATGTTTGAAAATGCTGTAAATGTCATTTTTTTTCCTTTATATTTTCAAGCGTAAACAAATTAACAAATTTTTACACAATTTATGAAAATGTAAACAAATATTTTTTTTTGTTGTACTGAACTTAAATATGATAAGAGTATAAGCGACTTTGTACACTAGAGAGTGGTCATGACCGGCTAAAAGATATTAAGGTCTTGGTCCAAATTGGTAGTCTCAGAAACCATATACAATTATGCATCGTCTCATGAACTTATTTTATGAAGCCACAGCAAATCTTATTTACTTATAAGGCCTCTCCTATCCATAAACTCACATTCTCAAATTCTCACTGTCACGTCAGCGCCATATCATCCCTTCCTCCCAGAATTTACCCCCTACCAACCATACCACCAAATTCTCAACTTCCTATTTTCACATAATCACCACATATTTTTCATTTTTATTTAAATACAAAATAAAATAAAACTAACATTACATTAAAATAAAAATAACATTACATTAAAATAAAAAACTAAATTTCATTTATTTAAAAAAAATAAAAATAAAAAGTAATAATAATAATAGTTTCATATATGTAAACACACACCCACTTGATAATATATGACTCCATCTTCCCCATTTCTTCTTCTTCTTCTTCTTTCAGTATCGCAGGTTTCTTTTTTTTTTTTTCCCAATCACAACACACACACTATGTATCTATATATGGATCTATCTATCTATATATACCCGTATCTATATATTATATATATATGGATCTATCTATCTATCTGAAGAGGAAAAAGAGCACATACACGCACATACGACCCATGGACCCCACCCACGCTTCTCTTTTGATTTCCTTCACGTCCTCGACAGAACCCAGCTCCAGAACGCCGGTCGTGCCATTGGCGTTCTGGCCAGAATGCGAGAACGGCGACGTGAGAATGGCATGAATGGTGGGGAGAACGGGGGGAGAACACGAGCGTTGGGAGGGGCCTAATGAACGTTTATTCTTTACATTTTCTTTTCATCTATTTACAAAATTCCAAGGATATTAATTCAAAAGAATATGTTATATAAAGACATTCATGTTTAAAACATCAAGTATATTTTCATCTAGAGTTTCAGGTGTGGTTTTAGAATGCAGAACCATCCAAAATGTAACCACAGTTTTCACCATTTCACTAGTTTTAGACCGTTATAAATTTAGAACGACACAGAATGCAGAACACTACGTTTTTCATAATAAATATATATACTACACAGGCACACACACATACAATACAAAAAAAGAAGTTACGCCGAACATTGACATTAAAATGAAGAACCCCGAATCAAGTGTGGCACCGAATGGGGGGTGGGATGGGGAGGGCCATGTCGGCGATGCTGACCCGAACCCGAACCCGAGCCCATACCCAATGCTCTTAGATATTGTCACAAACACGGTTTATAAATTCGATTCAATAAACAGTAGATTGTAATATTGTATAGTATTTTTAAGATTGAACTATCAAACCATATAAAATGTATGTTTATTTATTTTCAAATTTTATTTCTCCGCTTATTTTTGAAAATATATTTTGTATACACGTTTATAGATAATAGTATTGTTGTAGTTATCATAGCATCTAAATTTTGTGTAGCACAACATGTCTTTAAATGTGTAAAAATTAAAAAAGACCTGTAATTTGTTTTTGGATGACTGACTGAGGTGAAATTGTGAAAGTTGATACGCTACTTTAACCCAAATAAAAAGCCTAATTTAAGAATTTGACCTTAAAGTTTTGAAAATGATGTTTATTGACTTACACAATGCATTTGGTTCACTTTGGTCAGTTTTGAAAAGGGCCCAAACTTCCGAAAGATGTTTACTGACTTACACAATGCATTTTGGTTCACTTTGGTCACAAGTCACAACTTGCAAATATAGTATTATTAAAAAACTATATATTAGTTTCGTCTATATATACGGTTAATTGAAAATAAAAAACCAAAATACTAAGAAATATTTTTTGTGTGTGGAATGATACTTTAGAAACGCATGTACGTTTTTTAAATATTTAAAAGTTTTAAAATCTAATGCACGTTCAAAACAAAATTTGTATTTCATATAAAT
>JAOEHQ010047898.1:0-10527 GCA_025447715.1 Asclepias incarnata | reverse complement strand
TGAGTCGAGACGTGTGACCCCGTAGGCTTAAATACTTTCCGGACATACGTTCATTTTACGTGATCATATTCCTACACACACAACCAAGCGACACACTGATTCAAGAGGAGATATGATTGTTCAAAGCATCATGTCGATTGGGAGTAAACCGCCGGCTTTATGCAAGAGATTAGCCAGAGAATCATTGTGTGATTCTTATTGTTAAAGAGATTGTACAAAGATTGATATATATACTTTGAATCAATAGAAATACTAGTTTGATTCAATTGTTTACTTTCTTTTTTGATCGAAACCCTACTAAGCAACATACTTTGGTATAATCCATGACTGTTCGTTTTGAATGGAAAACTTATAATTGTTGATGACAAGAAAAAACCAATTCGATATTACTTCAGTTCCAGTCTTGCATTACCCAAACCCTTCAATGGTTTTGTTTTAGCAAGATAGAATCTCCTCTCTTCACCATCATATCCGAAGTTGGTCTTGGGTCACTTTTTTATTATGTGTTACGAGCATTTTTTTATGGCCATATATAGATATAAATAAGTAAATAACTAGAAACTACTAGTACCAAAACTGGTCCAACAAGTAAAATTAAATAAAACGTTGTGGGTCAACCAAAGAGGCCGGTTGCAACTTTCAACCCACTCCTAAAACTACAGTACATGTTTTGACCCATTATCTAACCCGTCCATCTCGCGCATTTTGCCATCTTTGGATCAATGGATGTTATGTGAAAATCTCAATGACTTGATAACAATCATACTATTGACTAAGAATAGAGTTTTCATCTAAATTTTAAGTTTTTCATTCAGTTTCCAATTATTTATGACCTGTGCTAACTAGCATACATATAAAACATATTTCAATTCTTCATATATGGATCTGAGGTAACAAGCTAGACAGAAATCTGCATCCATAAACTTTAAATAAGACACGGTATACTTTTCAGATCATCATGAAAACAAAATATTTGTGTATTAACTGAATGATTAGATTAAATAAATCTTACAAGACAAAATAATTGTATAATCATCAGAAAAAACAGATTATCATCATCTAACTATTGGCACAAGCTTTTTGGGAGCTTTTTAGGAGCTTAAAGTTTTTAGTTTGAATAAAAAGCTCCTATTACGTTAAAAATCTTGTTTGGATGCAATTATCTAGGAGCTTTTATTTTGATACAAAAAGCTTTAAAACGAAACGCTACTTAAGTAGAATCACCTAATTGTGTCATTAACTGAAGGATGATGTATACACGGGGCCATATCAGATTAAATATCCAGATGGTTTTTACAAGATCAAATATGTTGTTGATTCTTTAAAATTGTGAAAGACCATGCACCAACGAACTAAAAAAACAGTACCATAAAACAGATGAAATATGAAAACATGATGAATAAAAGTTCTAACTATCATCTAAATCTATACTATACCGTACACTTCTTTTTAAAAGTTCACTTCTATGCAGAATGATGGTTACCACTTGTGTATTTATACAAAAAAAAAAGAGATTTGGCCAAGAGCACATGATGTGGGGTGGTTTTTACGGCATGAAACCCCATCACCAAACAGGACACCACACCGTGGCTAGTGTGGTAGGCTCAACGTGGTAAACATCACGCCGGCCATATGTACCTGTTTTTTTTCTAATTATTAAAGTGTAAAAATGATTCCTTGTGGTTTAACGAGTTTTTTGGAGTGTGCACAAGTACCATTCACCAATCAAATGAAAAAATGACAATCACTTGAATAACCAACCAACTAATATGCTTATTCGTTTTAGCAAAGAACAATAAGACTATTCCACATTAGGCAATTAAATATACAACTTTTTGGAGTAAATGATTCATGTGATACCTACCTTAAATTTTAGTTTATTTTTGAAGAGTAAAAAACTTAAAATTTGGTGAAAACCAAGGGACTCATATGAGCCTTGGATCAGCAATGATCTAAAGTCAACATCAAATCTAAAAAATACACTGAAAGGGTAATTAGGTAATTTTGTAACTAAATAGAAATCAATAATCCCGATTCTAAAAACACACAGTAAAAACACACAATTTAATTAGGTAATTAAATTTTACTAGTTTTTTTTGAAATGGGTTAGTATTGATACTGATATTCTACCGAATATGTACTTCTATAATCACATAGATTCTGTTAATCAATAGCATGGCCCCGGCTATGGCGCATGTATGAACTTATGTCGTGGCACCATTGTTTTTTAACATACATGCAACATCCCAAAACTTTCAGTTATATGTTTATCCTTTTGGATTTAAGGCAACCAAGTCATTTTTTTTTCGTTTTTTTTTCGTTTTTTTTTAACAGCCAGAAGATTTTATTAATAATGATTCGGCAAGATACCAAAGTAACCAAGAATACATACATTAAGTATCTAGGACTGGTACGCCATAATGGCCACGATAACTTAATATATTTACAGTGAAATGATATCGCTTGATACGATACGATTAAGCTAAAAACATTTTCGATTGATATCGCTTCTCTCTCAAAAACCACATTATTTCGATGTTTTCATAAGGACCACCACTAGATAAAAAAATATCGCTTCGAGTATTTCCTTATACTTTGTAGACGCATGGAAAGCATCCAGCCATAGTGGCGGATCCAGAAAAATATAGCAGAGTATGCAAAATTTAATAATATTTTTGAAATTGCATTTTTTGTTCAGGCTTTATTAGCATTTTTTGATTTGATAAACACCTTAGTCAAAAAATCAATAGTCAAAAACTTAATAAGTACACGAAAATAAACTAGTAGTTAATAACATAGTATAGTTACTTCATAAATCTCCTCGTCTAGGTTTCATGGTTTGTTATGTCTACTTCAGATATGCACTCATTTTTTTTAGGAAATGCACTATTAGTAAAAAAAATTTAATTTTATATAAAAAAAAATAATTTAACACTAATTTTTTTTTCCCATAAGGTATGCACTTGCATATCCTCTCCACATGGATCCGCTACTATCCAGCTAGGGGTGATCAAAATGCGGGCCGGCCAGTGAAACCCGTTGAACCGGCCCGAAAAAAACCAAACCCGAATCAACCCGTTATATACATGGTCCGGGCCACGGGCCTTATTTTCTTCAATTATTGGTTTGCGGGCCGGGCCGGGCTAGCCCGTTAAAAAACCGAAAACCCGTAGAACCCGCATAACATAACAACTAAAGATTGATTAGCGGTTAATTTTTCTGATTCTACAAGTTTATATATATGGTTGCATAAGACAATCTTCATAATTATCGATTTCAATTATATTTTATCTTCATGGGTTTGTTTGGTAATTTCGATGTCTAGTATCAAGAGTCAAGGCACCTAAAAAAATGCATATATAGTGTATACATAATACAGTATACATCGGCAGAGCAAATGAATTGCATATATGGTGTATACATAATATAATACATCGGCACTGTAGAGTATTCAATTATAGCAACTAATTATATCTATTCTTTATGATATGATATTTTTGGATGATAAAATGGATTCAAAACACTTGTTTTTTGCATGACAAATATTAGTTGTTCTGGCTTCGGGCCAACCCGCAAAACCCGACCCATACTCTAAACCGGACCGGGACCGACCCAATGAAGTATGGGCCGGTCCGCGGGTTATGTTTCTTGGAAATTGTGGGTTGCGGGTCGGGCCAGTCTACACCGGGTCGGGCCGGGTTTAAGCCCATGATCACCCCTACCAATGATACATTCTACCTATAATTTATATCCCATTAATATTAAGGATTCATAAATACATGATACATTTTCTTATATACGCATGATAAGATATGTCTTACTTACAAATGTGAATATTGTTGTAACCATATGGTGTGTAGGTGTAACTGTCTGTTTTTACTAATAGATGTAACAATCATACCCGGAATCATCGTGGGTTATATGTTTAAGATTACAAGAATTTCATAAAAATTTATGTTCGTCCTCAATGAAGGTTTTCATTTATATTGAGCTTTGTTAGAAATTTAGCTCAGCTCATGCAACACACGGGTCAAAAACATAGTAATTAATATAAATAATTATTCTTATCATAGCGTCATTAAAAAATAAAAATAAAAATCTCACACAAAACAAAATTATATTGGTATGGCATGGAAATTTTAGGCGGTAGATAACCCCACCTAATAATGTGGCCCCATATTCATCCACCACGTCGCATACACATTTCATCCATCCACCCCACTCCACAACCTAGTCAGTGGCACATTTCGTAATTAAACCCTAATCTCAACCCCGTTTCCATACAGAATATTTTCACTTTACCCATTTTACCCCTTAATTACCCCTCACTTAAACCTGGCAAAAACGTAATAAACCCCCAAAACCGAGGGTAAACAAATAAAATTCCCAATTAAAACCCCAAATATCTATTTTTATTTTTATACCGCTGAGAAAAAGCACAAACGGTTCCGCTTCTTCGCTTCTATAAATTCCCACACCCTCCCACCCCCATAACTTCCTCCATCATTTCTATACAACATTTTCTCTCTCTTAGGGTTTCCAATTTTAATCTAATTTCAACAACTAATGGCGACTGACGGAACCAACGGCGCGACAGTTACGATAGGCGACAACAACGGAGATGCCACCGTTGTTGAGAAGACGGTGACGTTCACGGCCGTGAAGCCACAGGTGTTTGTTGAAGCATCCAAGGCAAACGACGCCGTTTCGTTCTACATAGCTGCGTTTGGTGCTGAGGAGGTGAATCGTGTTAGTAAGCCGAAACGAAAGGCTGATCAGGAGCTTCCGCTTCTTGTCTCTGCTGAAATCAAACTCGCTGGCTCTTCTTTCATCGTTTCTGATCTCTCAGATGATTCATCTGCTCCGTAAGTCATTTATTATTATTATTTTTCATTAGTATTCCGTACATTTTGTGAGATCCGTGTATTATAATGATTATTTGTGTTTTTTAGACTTGTTTTATGCTGATCTATTTGTGTATTTTATATCTGCTCATTATTTTATATTAATTTTTTAAAAAAAAATTTTGTGTCACATTTTTTGATTAAGCGTAGATACATATAGATCTCTGTATCTATTATGTTTTAATTCAATTTCTAGCCATTTTTTGACAAATGAATATCTATTTTAAAGATTTTGTTAAACTTACATTGAATGAGGTAATATGCAAACAGATCTCTGTATCTATCTTGATTGTGATAGTTATTTTTTGCTTTTTAGTTCACTCATCCTATTAAATTTTCTGTTTTTAGTTTTTTAATATATTCTATAATGGATTAGTTTTCTTCTATTTTGTTTCTCTTCTACTTTAGTATATTTTATTTATGTCTGTTTGTGTAGTACTGTTTTTGATTTTTTAAATTAAAAGAAATTAAATATTTATAGTAAAGGATATGACAGTTGAGATTTTATTTTGTAATCTTATTGTGATTGTTAAAATAATTTTTTTGTTTTTACCTTTAAGAAAAATAAATATCTTATTATACTAAATGACTCCTAAGATTTAATTATAATTTTTTTTATTGTGACTGTTAAAATAATATTTATTTTACCTTTAATGAAATTAATTAAATATTTGATATTTATTAGGACTGGGTAACAGTTAAGATTTATTATTATTGTTATTATTATTATTATTATTATTATTATTTAGTGCCGTTGGTTGTTAGTAGTTAGATTTTTACTTTTCTTCGAGTTTGTAATTAAGGATATGTTTGGGAAAAAAGCTTGGCCCTGCCCTCCGGAGCTTGGGCTAGGGGCTGAGGTTTTTTTTTTTCAACTCTTTTTACCAAGCTTTTATTTTAAGGGGAAATGATTCGTAATGTAGATTTGTTAAGAAAATTTTTTCTACTTTGTCCCCTGACATTTATTCGTACTAAATCCTCGGCATGTGAGAGGCGCGGTATCTATGGTTGCGTAATGTTACAGTATGAATGATATCCTCTTATTTTAAATATGTTTTAGGGCTATTTGGGGCTGTGGTTTCAACGAGGTTATTTTTTCAAAAGGCTTGTTTTTAAAAGTTTGGAACTCCTAAGTCTCCTTAAAAGTCCCATCCCAAACATGTCTTTAAGATTTATTATTATTATTGTAGGAGTGTTATATTTTCTTGTTTTAGTTTGTAAAAAAATAAATAATTATAGGAATTTATTTTGTGAATAGTGTGAAAACGGTGAGCAGTGGGCTAGTGTTTTGCTTGGAAACTGAGGACATTGAAGGTGCTGTGGAGAAAGCAGTTAAGGCTGGTGCGGTTGCAGAAGGTGAAATAAGTGAGGCTGAAGGTGACGGCGCGTGTTGTGGTGGGCGCGTGGGGAAAGTGAAGGACCCGTACGGCATTGTCTGGGTTATCTGCACCCCTACTCCTAGTGCTAAAAGGTCTGCTACTAACGTGGAAGCTTAGAGAGCGTTGATCCTGTTCTGCTTCATCTTGATGAATGGTCTCCTTTTAATTCTTCTTTAATTAGTAGGCTTTTCTAATTTTCTCAATTAAACACCCCATTTTACAGTAAATGATGGATGGTTGGATGGATAGTTGTTTGGTTAATCAGTTGTGGTGTTAATTGGTATTTTGAGATCTTTAATGATGGATGAATGGATGGATTATGAACCTTCTTAGATGTTATTATGCCAATCTTATCTTTTAGCTATCATGCTTTCATTGTCTTTTTTACTCGTTTTATATTTTTGTTATATATATATCTTCGTCATAATCATAGTATATATATTATATAATAAAATAATTAGCCTAGTTAAGAAGAGTATTCTTAAATGAAGTTAGCATAAGATATAGTTTTTTAAAAGGAATAGTATAATTTTTAAAAAAAAATTGGCTTACCTTCTTTTAATGAAACAACATATTCATTTTATTTTTTTTAGAAAGATTTTTGTGCTAAATGAATTATAAACTAAGATGATATATCATTATTTTTTTTAAAAATATGAATGTTGAACGCAATGAGTTGGTAGATAGCTGACACGCTTCCAAAAATATGTATAAAGCGGGACTTGTATGGTCAGCGGGACTTGTATGGTCTTTGAAGTAGGGGTGTTCATTCATTCGGGTTTTGGGTAAATAGAGTTATTCGGTTTGGATTATTCGGTTTTTTAACAACTTGTAATTTACCCAATACCCAAACCGAATTTGAGATCACCCAATCCAAACCACCCAAATAAGGTTCGGGTTATTTGGTCGGATTTCGGTTACCCAAATAAAAGAATTTTCAAACTTTGATTTAGTGTATTTGAATAATCATACTACCCAAATATCAATTTAAACATTTTAGTTATTCATATGAGTTCTTTCAAATGATTATGTGTATTTGGTTTAATATAAAAAAGTACTTAGACAATTAGAGTTGTATTTATGTTATTAGGATTAGGTTATTAGAGATATTTTTTTTAATAATAAATGCCTAATCGGGTTTCGGGTGGGGCCCAACTAAAATTATGTAAAACCAAAACCGAACCGTTAAACCAATTTATTATTCGGTTTCACCCAAAAACAAAACCAAATCCGAATAGCCCAAATGACAAATGGATTGGGTGAGTTGTTCGGTTAAACCGAATAATGAACACCCCTAGTAGGGGCGGGGAAAGTCACGGGGCCTAGAAATAATACTAAGAAAAAATAACCAGGGGCTAAAAGTCACAGGACCCAAAAATAACACTAAAAAAAATAACTTTTTGAACAGATTATGAGTAAAAGACACATGGAAGTTGCCTAGCTCGATTTTATTATGTAATGGCTAGTTAATTTTTTATTTTTTGTGTATCTAGAGGCGAGTGTTTTTCTAGGTACATTGGTTTTCATGGTTAGTGGCATGTCACTATCATGAAGTAGGCTGTTGCGTTTTTGAATAGTGTTTGTAATTAGTCATATTGACACTCTGTCAATATGCCTGAACCTCATTTGTTGGTATATATATAAATCTAACCAGGGTGAATCCCTTTTACCTAAAACTACAATGCTGAGTGAAAAAACAGCCCCCGGGCCCCCTTAAAAGGTTCATACCTGACTCACTAGCAAGCCTATAAAAAAAGTATAAAAAAATAGTTAAAGAACCAAATAGTAACTCACACTGATACAGCACAGTACCATAGATCATAAAATTCAAATATTATTTACAATACACACATGAAGACACATATGCAGTAACTGCAGATATCATTCTTGCACAAACTTCTGGTTGCAGATCCAATCTAATGATATTTGTGTTCAAATCAGTCCAAAATCAGAATATCTAGGCAAGATGGTACTCCCTCAAAGAAAATAAAAAAAAATAAGACTTCATCAAGATCTACTATGCAGATGATCATACTACATGGGTAAAAATAAATAAGTCATCTATTTCATCTTTTGGTTTTCTAATAAGAAACAAGGGTGGCAAAACAGGCTGGTCAGTGATGGTAAAAACTGTTTAATAAGGTAAGGAAAAATTAGATTCAACATTCACATGTTCTCCAGATTTTTAAATTTCTGACATAACTAATGTATTATATGACTACGAAGTTATATTATTATAATGATAATCTAATCTAGTTAAACCAACACATTTAGTATGTAAGCATTTGAACACGCTTTACTGGCAATAATTCACCTGTTTCCTTTATAGCTATTTGTTCGATTTAACCACCTGGCCCATCAACAAAATACAAACTGAGTTCACCCCTTTTCAAATGAACAGATTAAAGTTGCCGCTTCGGATCAAAGCTGTAACAAGCGCTAAATTTTTGACTTGATCCAAATAAGCTTCATCTTTAGATATATCTATATTCTCACTACTCTTAACAAAAGAAAAAAACAAAAAAAAATACATCCTATGGGCATACTCATGACATATTAGCAAATGCTATTATCATGCCACAATTTGGATTCCCATATCTGGATAGATTGCTTAGTTGTTTTGACAGTTTTTTTCAGTCAAACAGTAGGTTTTCAATAGTACATCAATTAACTGTTAATTGGTAACGACGCTGAATTCAGATAATCTTCGAAAGTCAATGAGGCTGAAGATTTTGGGTTTTCAGACACTAAGTTTTTCACATGTATTTTGGCTTTAAAACAATACATAAAGATGTATTATTTTACTTCAGTCCATTGTTCATATTGTCTTATTTTGCATCAAAACCTATTAACCTATACTTAGGAAAATATGATAGAAGACAAAAAAAGGAAGAGACATTCAGCATTTTTATCAATAATGGATAAGCATATGATGACCAATGGAATCCAAAGGGAGAACATTTGGTTAATCGAATTTAGAACTTGGACCAAACTAAACAAACAAATGTTATTATACTGGTTTGCATGAGTATAAACATGCATATATCAATACTACCAATATAGTCAGCATCATACTGAAAGATCCATACCCCCGCCTTTACGGGATTGAGTGTTGTTGATGTTGTTACCATGTTAAAAAGATGCATTACACAGATCTAGCTGCATGTTGAATAATGTGATTGTTCATATTTTAATCTTACAGATTTAATGTATAGATTTACAGTAACTCTATATAGCGGACAGAAAGAAAAGCATATACCATACGGTTCAATTAATGAAATCTATTTTCCCTTATTATCGAAGTAAATGTTCCAAGTATGATGTTAGTTTCAGAAACCAAAAGGCATTTATCGAAAACTAGATGGTGGCTTTCTACGTTATCCATTTTGACAAAAAGTGGATTTGGAAAAGATCTCATCAAAGCAAAGACCCATTCTGTACCCATTTTGTAAGGAACATTAGCTCTTGGTGAATCTCACACAATAAATAGAGATTGAATAACTTATATCCATGTAAGCAGAAAAAAATGATCACTACTAAAAATGGTGTAAGGACTCACGCAAAGGCTGTGTACCCACTCCCAGCATGAGAAGAGGATAAGAGTGTCGCATTTGACCCTACCTGTGCGCTGGTGGTAAGAGGATGTCTTGTGTTCCCATCTACCTGAGAATGATAATAATGTGTATACAAATTACCTTAGAACCATCTACTATAACTTTTAACAGGTGATTTGGTTTGTGTTATATTTCAAATGGGTTGGACCAGTCAAATGCATCTAATCTCAAAAAAAATTATTACAAAATGAATATAACTATTGTAGTAATATTATTTTGCAATCATAATTGATGCCTTATGCATTTACAAAAGATATATAAAACATGAACAAATAATTGCTTACAGGTTAACTAACCTGACCCGGTAAACAGGCTTTACTAAAAACGAGCGTCGCCTGTTGGGCGGAAGTGTGTTGTGATATTTGGATGGATGTTGGCAAAAATAGAAAGTTAAAAAATTTGAAAGATAAAATGAAGAAGGGTCAAAATTTACTATTCATAACATGTTCTTTTAAATATATATATTTATATTAACCTGATGCAAAGTGAAAAGGCGAAAGCCTAAAAAAAAGTAATCCAAAAAGTTGGAGATTAAATCGAAAATTGCAATAAAACATAAGTTAGGGGGCAAAAATGAGAAGCCAAAAAGTTTGGGGGTTAAATCGAAAAAGACAAAAGTTTGGGGGCTAA
>JAOEHQ010047897.1:0-10527 GCA_025447715.1 Asclepias incarnata | reverse complement strand
ATCATCATCCATATTAAATTTAAAAACACTATATTAAATATACATACACACACATATGATTTAAAAAATAAAAAAAATTAAGCAACTCAATTTGCCTTCAATATGCTTAGGAGCAAATTGACCAAACAAACTGATTAGCATACTGAAAGTACAATAGAAGCATACCGAAGTTCGATATGCTGACTAATAGCAAACTGGAAGTATTTTGGCCATTGGAGATGGTCTCACAACATATATCGGCCAATTGGACCATAAGATATTTAAATAGAAATGCAAAACAAATACTATAAATTTAATATCCTAGTTGACCATTAAAATATTGTGTTTGATGTCAACCATTTGGGTATTTTTCTCTTTCTAGCTCTATATTACAGTAGTTACAAACAACAACAACAACAACCGATACTCGATCCCGGTGATCGCCGAGGTTCGAGGGAGGTAAGATGTACGCAACCTTACCCCTACCAAATAGATAGACTGTTTCCAAAGGACCTCCGGCCTAGGGCTTTCACCCTTGTAAAAATTTCTCGACGGCTTTGTCTCGATCTCAGATCTAGATCTTAGATATGAGAGAGAGCCGTTATATATGAACTTATTAAATTTAAAGCTAACAACTTAATAAATTGTTACGATAAAAAGAAGATCATTCATATATTAGATTGGCTTAGCCAAACACCCCCTAAAGTGAATGTAAAGGAAGTGTTATTTAAGAACCCACTAAAAATAAAGAATGCGAGAACAAATCCTAACATTTGATTGTGATAAATTATAAGTTTCATCTAATTCATTTAAAATGTTTTATCTCAAAAACTATACATCAATAAATTATAAAAATTATATGGGTAGTCTTAAAATTTCTTCCTCTTTCATTAAAGAGGTTATTTAATATATTTTGACGACTTTTTAATTATAATTAAATTTTTGTTTGTACTTGAATATTTACACATTTGTAAAACTTTTGCTTTTACATGTAAATTACTAAATGATCATATCTGCACAGCAATGGCGGCTAAGGGCAGAGCCCCTCAATCCATGGCGGAGCCATGATGGCTAAGGGGGGAGTCCGTCAGTACATGGCGTAGCAATAGCGGCTAAGGACGGAGTCCGTCAGGTAGATCACCCATCATCGATCACCCCTTATGACCTATAACCCCCTATGACCTATCACCCCACTAGATACCCTTTATTAATACCCTTAAGGGCGGAGCCTGCTTCGAATCACAGTTTCTGGTGGCGACGGTATAGCTAACTTGCACATGTGTAACGAACTAATTTTATTTAGATATCTTACTTTCACATGTATAAGGTATATAATTTGCACATGTATAAATACCACAAAAAAATAAAAATTAAAAAGTTATCAAAAGTATATCGAGTCACTTATTTAATGAAAAAGGACGGAAATTTTAAAACTACTCATATAATTTTTTTCGTCTAACGATGTACCGTGAATGAATTAGATGAAATTATGATTTATCAAAATCAACGTTGCAATCTTTTTTTCTTTTTTTTTTAAAGTTTTTAAAATAACTCATCCCTCAAAATGTAAGGACGAAAAAATGTATACTAAAGGGAGGCAAGAGGGGCCAATGCCCCCCTCTTGGATTTTTATTGGTATCGCCCCTCTCAAAATGTATACTCGAACCCTAGTTGCCTCTACCAAATTTAAACACTCGTAAACTTTTGAGACATTTGCAACATCACAAACAATACCCAAAGTTGAATGTCATCTAAAAAAGCATATGTGTGGGTCGTGAATACTATTTTGTTTCAATACGAGAAATAAAATTCGTTGTCAACCAAATAACTTGTTTTCGTACTTTTCCTGGAACCACGAGATATGGTCATCTTTTACATAATGCCAATAAAACAACGGCTTGAGGCCCAAATTATTATCGTTTGGAGTGAAAACACACTGGAGTGGTGCTACATCGTTCATATGTGATTAAATTTAAAACAGAAAAATTACAAGCTAGCCAAGTGTATCTGGCCATGAAAAGACTATCAAACAGATATACGACTTATAATACAACCCATAAAGCCAGATATCAACTAGACCCATTACACCCACCATGTGAAAAGAACCCCAAACGTCTCGATAACTGGTGTTTGGCATGAAGATCACATGACTCGAGCTTAATAGGATTGAGTTTCCCATGAAACAATCTCACAACTTTGAGATTGAATAATCCAAGGCATCAACCAAAAAATCTGCACATAGAAGAATAAATGCAATGAAAGGTTCCACGTAATTTTCAACTTGCGCCTTATATCACATATGATTAAGTCGATGAAAGTATATGAGGGTTAAAATGAGAAGAAGAAAAAGGTTCAAAACCACAAGATTAGCTTTTGATTTACATGTGATTGACTCGTTTAAATGTGAACAATTTGGACCATTCACATATGAACAAATTGAATAACATGTTTTCAACTATTATTTTTTCTTGTTATTTGAACCTCTATCGCGTATCGCCTATCAAATGTGAATGGAGCTAATGATATATAACTTAGCATGTAATTTTGTAGTTCTAGCAGTTCTTGACCTTTTTGTTTCTCGCTTCACATTTGAATAAATCATATGTACGTATATGTATATGTATATTTATATTTATATGTATAAGCACATGGAAGAATACAACACATGCATGTATGTGAAGAGAAGAGGCCTACCAGCATCATCTTTGTTGAAGCACATGGGCGGTTTTATTCTGAAAACATTCCCATGCAATCCACCTTTGCCAACTAGAACCCCGAGCTCTTCAATCACGAAAATGAAAATTAAAACGATTGTATCAAGGTTAAAGGGAGTAATTTCAAAACATAGGCATAAAATTGAATCTGTGTTATATTTATTTCTAATTTTCTAGAGAGTAAAACACACAAAAGTGCCGAGGTGTTTACAATCTCACAAAACTGATTTACTAAAAAAACCATTAGATCATTATCTGTATAATTGTTGCATATAACTTTTGTAATCAACAAATCATATTGACACACTATTTGTGATTTATTTCAAGATTATTTTGGTCAAAAGTGCTTTGGGGTTCGGAAAGACCTGACCCGCACCATTAAGTTATTTATTTTCACCCAATACCTGACCCGCCCACTTTGCTAACCACTGGTAAAGTTCCTGCACAAGGTTAAGTTTTTGCCTGTACCTCGTAGTGTTTCAAACAAAATTGCAGTTTCAGCCTTAGCAGGGGTTTTCTCTTTCCTGTCAGTCACGAGCTCAATGCCAACCATCAACCCCCTACCTCTCACATCACCGATTACTACACAACAACGTTAACATCTATAAGATATTGTCATAAATCAAAATTATTCCATGATGTCAATATCAAGAGGAAGTTACTTTCATATTTTTGTTGAAGATCTTTCAATCGCCCGATCAAATGGGAGCCAACATCAGAACAATGTTTTTGACGATTTTCCTTATCAAGAACTCTGAGGACAGCAAGTCCACCAGCTGAGCACACAGGGTTCCCTCCAAAGGTGTTAAATTGAATTTTTTGGGACATTACTTGTGCAATTTCAGGAGTCGTAACCACAGCTCCCAAGGGTAAACCATTTCCAATTCCCTGGACATAATTATTATGAAATGTTAGTCTGACAAATACACATATCATGAAGGATCAACCTGTATATGTTTTGGTCATACTGTTATTGACCTATAATAATGTCAACATAATCAGATAATTATGATCCACAATCAGTTTTCAACAAACACTCAACACTGATTATTTGAATCGCGATAATTAACTAAGTCGCACATCCAAACACCACTTAATAATAACAAAAGACACTTCAACACAAGATTGCAAGAGAAACTTCATGTAAATAATGTAAAATAGTAAAACCATTTTTTAGTTTTGCCAGAGGATACCAAGAGACAGAGGAGGCAGTTTCGAACCATTTACTTGGAGCAGGGTGATTCGGGTTACTTTAATCTCAGACGAGGCAGATAAAAAAAACTAGCTACAAAGGAAACGGGTCAGAGGGGTTGAAATTTACCCAAAAGTGTGTTTTTAATGCATGCTACATCCTAATATTGGAAAATAGATGATTTTAATCATATCTAACACATTAAGTCATTAACTTTTCATGCTTACTTTTAAAAATTAACAAAAGAGTGTTTTTAGGTCAGCCTGACCAAATACGGTTCCACCCATAACAAGACTACCCATTTTAACCTGTTACCCAACCGATCTGATCCATTATGAAATCTCTACCAGGAGATCTTATCATTGCTTAAAAATAGTAAAATAAAGCAAAAGAGAAAACACAAGGCGAATGGTGAAAGAAAGTGGCTAGAAGTCACCTTTGCCATGGTGACAATATCGGGAATCACATCCTGTGTTTGAAAACCCCAGTAATGGCTTCCAGTGCGACCAAATCCAGTTTGAACTTCATCAGCAATGCACACTCCACCCGCTTTACGTACCATGTCATAAACCAATTTTAAGTAACCTGGGGCCAATTCAACTGCTCCTCCAACTCCCTAAAGTCCAATTAAGATTCAAACTTGACAAATATTTGTAAAAATTCCACAAAATGTGAAACAAGATTCCAGTTTAACACTAACCTGAATGGTTTCAGAAATAAAACCAGCAACTCTTCCTGAAGTACCATGGTCAATGTGATCTTGTACATCTTGAGCATACCCATTAGCATCCGAGCCAAAGACACCACGATAGGGGTTTGGATTTACAACATGATGAATTTCACCCTACAAAATTCCACATCAGATATATGGGGATATATATATATATATATATAGTGAAGAGATAAAATGAGAACCAAAAACAAGGTTGAGATCCATGAGAACCACTAAAAAATCATCTTTTTTTTAAAAACACCCATTTATTTATACTTTCACTTTTATTTCTTCTCCAAACTTTTCATCCTCTTTCTTTCTCACTTCCAGACTCACAAACTCCGACCACCACCATCTCCGAGGGTGGAGCCCGTGCGGCTAAGGGCGGCGCATGTACCGTTTCCAACCACCACCATCTCTAGATCGCCGGCCATCAAATCCAAACCATTCCCAAATCTATTCAGCTCCCAACCCCTTTATAAATATCGGGTGGAGCCCTCCTAAAGGGCTACGCCCGTTCGGCTAAGGGCTACGCCCGTACCCTATCTATCCGTTTTCAACACATAACCCACAACCCTCGGATTAGGAAAAAAAAATTTGGTATGGGTTTTTATTAAAAAAATATAAAAAATAAAAAAAACCATACCAAAAAGGGTGGAAATAGTGGTTCTCACAGTTCTCACCCTTGTTTTGGTTTTCACGTTAACCCTACTATATATATATATACACGAAAAATTAGGAAAAGAAGAAACAAAACTAATCATATGATAAAATGGGAAGGCTTATAAATATTGAAGGTGGGGGGTATTTATACAAGTTCACTAATGTATCACTATGCACCCCTCTACTTCTACAACTAATACAAATGTAGTATGAAATACACTAAAATCACAAAATCTAAACACACTAAAATCTACAAAATCTACTTTTCAATCCTTAAATCTTCGAATTATCCAACAAATTATATATCAATCTTCTCAGAATCTCAACGCGCACAAACCCTAACCATTTTTGAAGATTTACAACAACAATTTGAAGATTTAAGGGAATGCAAAATTTTTTGCAAAATTTCAACTTGAAAATTTTTCTTTCAAAATCAAAATTTGAGTTACCAGATCTGTAATTCAACAAAATATCACTCCCAAAACAGTTTTTAATCCACAAATACACTTCGAAATCAATCAGAATTGAAAATTAAAGTTCCGAATATTTATACCTCAAAATCAAGCATATAAAAAGATCATAAATCTCAGAATTTTCAGACCAAAAACGATCAATCAAGCTTCGGGATCGCTCCACTACGTTGATTTTGCTCTGATATCAATTGTTATATTAGAAATTTTAGCTCGATTGATGCGTTAATGGAGGTTTTATGGTGTATGGAAGATAATGGCTTAGAGAGAGAATGTGGAAAATTCACTTTGTCATATGTGTGTATTATGAAAGTGTTAGTTACAAATGTGGAAGACAAAGGGGTATTTATACTCTTATTTACGTTTTCCATCTAACCCCTTGTACTTAGAATGAGTTACCATTTAACACCATTTTTCAATTTCTAACAAAAACGACTTAGCAGGTTAACGCAAACTGACCCACGCTAAGAAATCTCTTCTTTTGACCCATCAACCAACCCACCCAAGTCCATTGTTTAGTTAGAGTCATAATATTTGGCTAAACGCCAAACTTTACTGAGTAGACATACCTGTGGTATCGGGTACTTCCAAGTATTCAAAGCTGTCAAGCCAATCGTACCCGCACTTCCACCATGGTATGCATTTCTCAAGGCAATCATCCCAAGGTTACCACTGTATAGTCGTGCCATTAACATAGCTAGTTCATTTGCTTCCGTGCCAGAATTTACAAAATACACCACCTGTTATACATTTTTACCGTATATTATCCTCAAATGAACTTTGACCTATCGAGCAATAGACTCTTCAAATGATAATTGTATACAATGAAATGGAAGCAAGATGAGAAGCAGGATTCAACAAAAGACTCGCATATCATAGTATAACAGATTCTTTCTGTTTACTATTCATGTCAGAATGACTACTTTTAACAAAGTTAATAATGAAAAAAATAAATAAATAATACTTGCCATTGTAAACAGAGATGGGGAACAATGAAAAGATTACATTGTATTGTCTTAAAAAATAACAACGCTTACAAAGAGAATATATATAAGCCTTGCTTAGCTTGGAGACTAAGCTAGGTTAATGCTAATGGACCAACTTTCTAAGCTTACCGGACCACCTACTACAATAAAACTTAATATGACCAAATTCTGACTAACTATTATAACAGTCATAAAAGATAATGGCAACTAAATTGAAAAATACGGGTGCTAGCAAAGAAAATAAGGTGTTAAGCTGTTAAAGCATAATGTCACTGACATTATAATATAAATATCACATTCAAGGAGTACCAGTTTCACATTAAAAGTCCAAACCGGAAATTTATTATAAACTTGAAGATAGTATATATAACGAGTCAACCAAATCAAATGTGACAACAATCTTGTAAGAATACGTGCAGCAATAGGCCTTTGAACCCCCCCACAATCTTGGCCAAGTAAGCTTTAGGACTTCCATCAGGCAAGTGTGGCCCCTAAGAAGTTGTTAGCACCTACTGGGACCATCATACCAACCCACCGCTCAAGGATTTAACTTGAACGTAAAGCTAATGGCTACAAAAAGTATACTATAAAACAGAAGACAGACCTTTAGATTTCCAGGCATCTTTTCTGCTAATCCCTCGGCAAAATCACCAATTGCATGGTGCAAATATATCGTTGTAGCATGTTGAAGAAGCTTGTTTTGCTCTTGAATAGCACGTAAAATTTCAGGATGGCAGTGACCACATGAAACTGTAACTATCCCAGCAAATGCATCAAGATAACGCCTCCCATTCTCATCAAATAAATATTGCATCTTCCCTTCAACTATATTAAGCTGCAATGATTAATTAAAACACTATCATCACTACACTAGCAACAATAAACTCAAAAAAATATTGCAAGTTAACCAAAATCCAATAACACATTTGGGGTTTCCGCAAAATCTTTAATGAATACATTTTTATAAACAAAATAACACATTTGGGGTTTCCGCAAAATCTTTAATGAATACATTTTTATAAACAAAATAACACATTTGGGGTTTCAAGAATTATTAAAACAACATCATATTTAATGTATCAAATTCAAATTGAACACACTCGTCGGGTCAAACCATCTAATTAAACACAAAAACACTAGTACACTTTTTGAAAAATTAGAAAAAAAGTCTTCTTACAATAGTAAGTATATGAAGGAATTCGATGCTGGCAGTGTCTTGGTGTATCAAGGTGTAAAAAGCAAGGTGCATCAAACACCATCAGCACCAAAATCTGTCTTACATTTTCTATAGTAAAAAGAGACTTTAGCCTGAGCCTTAACGCCAATACTTTGTATATATGGTAGTCTAGCGATGAGGGACATGCAACACAAAAACAAATTTAGGGGTTTAAATCCTACCCATGTACTGATGTACATGATTTACCTTCTCTTCTTATGTTGGCAGCGAGACCGGTCAATGGGGGACCGATAATCAGTGGCGGACCTACGACCGAATACCACCAGGTTCATTTTTCTATTGGACCCGGTGCATTTTAGAAAAATTGAAATTTTATACGAAATTTTACACTATGGAACACGGCCCCGGAAACCACCCTGAGTCCGCCATTCCTGATAAAGGATCGGTTATTGGTGGTATCTAATAAACCATAGTAATTACAAAAATCCCAAAACCATACATACCACTAATCAACACTTATATATTGCACTAAAATCCTAAAATTATTTTGTATCAACACTCAAACAATAACACACATTCACATCTACATGCATACATATATCATTATATATACGTATATCTATAAACATGAATTCAAAGGAAAAGAAGAAGAAGAAGAAGATTACTGGCTTCTGGTAGTAATGAAAAAGAGAAGGGCCAAGATACTTCTTTCTCTTTTCAAATACTTCATCGGCTAATGGACCTTTATATGGGACCGGCTCATAATCAAATGGAGGTATCTCCGGCGGCTGCACCGACGAAACCCGCGGGAGAGAAGAAAGATCAGATGAAAACCGCCGGTGAGTAACAAGATTGAATGAAACCCACTTAGAATTTATGAAATCTTTCAAGGTTTTTTTGTTGATGAGGTTTCTTTCCAACCCCATTATTGTTTTGTTTGGTTTGTAGAAAAAAGATGGTGGATTTTGTTGAAGTTTGGATAGAGAAAGGTGAAAGTGGAGTGATGGATTAGAAGTCTTTTTAAGGTGAATCTTTAAACTAAAATGAGTGATGGATTAGAAGTCTTTTTAAGGTGAATCTTTAAACTAAAATGACAAAGATATGTGAGAGTGTGACTTGGAGTGAGGTGGCATCATGGTTTATGAAAATGACAAGCTTCGGTTAAAACATTTAGAGAAAATGTCATAAATGGTCCCTGTGGTTGACAGTATTCGTTTAGCTCCTGTGCTTTTTTTTCGTTGCCACTTATCCCTGGACTTTCCATTTTCGTTGTCAGAGGACCCTGACACTAACTTCTGTTAGTTTTCTTCCGTCAAGCCCCTCACATACATACCACGTGAGGGTATGTTTGTCTTTTTACCAACCAAATGACTATTTGTAATAATAATTTTATTTAATTAAATAATATATAATAAATGTATTCGTGTCTATATATTCATTCATACAGTGGCGGAGCCAATAGGGGGCTGGGGGGTGCTTAGCCCCCCGCCAACCATCCATGTTTTCCATTGATACTCTAGCACATAGTCGACTGCTACAAAGGTTTTTTTGAACCGAACCACCCCCAATCTCCAATAATATATGGTCATGTTAAACAAATATCAAACTTATTGTTGGAGCAGAAGTATAGAAATCATATCTTATATTTGTGTTTTAATGGTGTCTATTGGAAGTTGCAGACATTAGGTGAAAAAGATGACACAACTCTCGAAATTACATGTTTTGTAGTTATTTTCTTTTTTTGTCCTCATGCTCACTTAAAGGTCTGGTTTTGGCCCCTCAACTTTAAAGATAATTACTTTTATCCCATAAGTTTATATAAAGACTTTCTTTTCTGTTTTTCAAAGGAGATGGAGTACTAAAATAGCAACAACATATAAAAAGATGATGTACTAAAAACATTTTTAGGTAAAACAATTTTTTTCATTTATAGTTAGATTACTATTATTAGTTCTTAATATAATTAGTTCTTAGTTCTTCTTATTTAACGAAAATAACTCGGTATTCATGTTGAAACGAAAACAAAGTGTGCCCGTGTCCCGCAATTACAAACCTAGCTTTGGAATAGTATGTATTGGCATCACAGCCCCCTCAACCGAAAATCCTGGCTCCGACTCTGCGTATAAGTGACGTTATATAACGAAATCTTCATCCAAGTCTCCCATATCACCATCCTAATAAGCACTCCAACTCTCATTTATTTGACAAATCATCATTTTGCTTAAGTGTAGAATAGGGATGAGCGAAACATATTAATACTTGCTTTTGTTTCGCTTTTAAATAACACATTGTGGAGCATTTATAACGTTCAAAGTCAAACTTATATTTAATTTATAATAAATGCTTAACAAATGTCTAAACTATCTAATAAAGCATTTGGTATCCGTATTATTTTTTAAAAATTTTCAACAATTTTATATTTTGGGTAAGGATTGTGGTCATTCAATGGAATTGATTTGGTATTGACTTCTAAACTAAGGGGGCGTTTGGTTCGCTGGAATCTATTGGAATTCATAGGAATTCGAATTCGAATTCCATTCATTCACTTGTTTGGTTAGGAAAATTGATGGAATTGAAATTACAAACTTTCCATCAAATTCTTTATATCATGGAATTCAAGATTCCATCATAAAA
>JAOEHQ010047895.1:0-10529 GCA_025447715.1 Asclepias incarnata | reverse complement strand
TGTGTCGAGACGTGTGACCCCGTAGGCTTAAATACTTTCCGGACATACGTTTATTTTACGTGATCATATTCCTACAGTTAACTCATTCATAGATTATAACTTTTACCGGAAAAATCTGACACATCTAACTCAAACACATTTTGCAAAAATAATCGACTTTGTTCCTTAGATCTTGAAACTGAAAAGCAATCATGCAGCAAGACCGTGGTTTGAATACAATTTTATGCATGAATTTTGCAGTTATAGCCATGTTTATGCTTATGGACTATCAAAACTGGCTAATACACTTCATGCTAATGAGGTAGCAAGGCTTTTTAAGGTGATTCTGGCTTCTTTGCTTTCTAGTTTAATGAATCATTTTATGGGTTCCATTTACTTGATGTAAGGCTGTATTGACCCATCAGGAGGAAGGGATCAACATAACTGTGATTCATTAGAACCTGGATTCGTTGTCACCGAATTAATCCGCAACTTTAACATTTTCTCTGGTATGTTTACAATCCTACAATGTTGACTTGAAACTGGCTAGAAAGATCGCCTATTGACCCTTTTATTTGGAACAGTTATTAGTAACACGATTCTCACGTACTTTGTGAAAGATGTTTCACAGGTTTGTACGTCAGCTTTAATCTAGTTTGAAGCTGTGTTCATTAGCCAAGGCGGTGTATGTTTTATTCGATTATATTTCCAGGGAGCGGCAACAACATGCTATCTGGCATTGAATCCACAGGTGAAAGGAGTTAGTGGTGAGTATTTTTGTAGCTGTAATTTGGCAAAATCATCCCCAAGGAAGTTGGCCAAGGAACTATGGGAGTTTAGTTTAGGTTTAACAAGTTCCAAGTGATTCTGAATTCAGTTATTTTGACTAGTTTCGGATACAAGGCGTGCTTTTTGTTGGTTTGTTGCCTTTTAGCCTTGGGGTTCAGGTGTATTATTCATGAGGTATCACTATCATCTTGTGCTTATTCAATAGATTTTGTCAATGCATACGATTTTATATAGTTTGATGTATGGCAATGTCTTGCAACCCGAGAATATAATGCATACATTCGTGTAAGTGAAGCCTTTATTGACATACTTGTGATTCCACTTCAAGCCTAACAATAACTAATACTGTAACATTTGTTTTGCTATTCTATACAAATAAATGAATAAAATTTAAAAGCTCAAAGAATCAAAATCCTTTTCTCGAGCTTTCCCAAACTTCAACACATTGTTCATCTTTTCTAGTCACAAACATTTTGTTTCCACTAAAACCCAAATCTGTAACCCTGTTTCCTCCCATATCCTTTGTTCTTCCCAAGTGATTTTTTCTAAACACTCTTTCATCCTTTCCATCGATTCCCTTTTTTAAGCCACCCATCAAAACTTCAGACCATACCTCCAACTCACCTTCTTTACTACAAAACACTTGATTCCCATGGCTTTCGATCTTGCAACCAAGCCCTTCTTTCTTTCCGTTTATCGGTTTCTTAGTGCTACCAAGAGACTTCCATGACTTATCGCTATCAATGTGCCTGAAATCGATATAGGACACATCTCCTGAATTTATACCTATCTTGAAAACGGCCGAAAGGGTATCAGAAACTGTAATATCAGAAAAGCAATCTTCTTTTTCGTTTATTTCCCACACAATATCGTTTGATCTTATGTCCCAAAACTTGATGTTTCCTGTGACCCCTAATGGTCCACTATGAGACCCTGCAGACATCAACAGATTAACACTAGGAAGCCAATTCAGTTTAGTTGATGGAATTGCAGAATCAAGATCAGCACCAAAGATTTCATTTTTCGCAATCTCCGATACAACTCTAAACCCATCATTAATATCGTAAACCATGATCGAATTGGAGTTCCTACGACCCGATTCAAAACTAGTGAATAAAAACTCAGTGGATTTCCCAATTGCTTGGACAGTTGAGCTAGATTTAGTCATGTTTTCCCAACTCAAACTCTGCTTCACCAAACCCAAATCAAGATCAATAATTTGCAGCCCAGAGAAATCAGTAGCACCTGCTGCAACTACATTTGATGATAAAGATAACAAGGAATCAATAGCTGTGAATTGGGTCAATATTGTTGACTTTCTTTGCAATGACCAATCAAAAGATGTAATCTTGCTACCATGAGAGACATGAACTGACCCATATGGTGATGTAGCAATAACAGAAGGTGAATCTCTGCCACCAAGATTCAAAATCTTGGATTTTTCAAGATTAAAGGCTTCAAATTGAGACGGGTTCGAGTTCGATTGAACAAGAAGGTGATCAATGCCATAAAACTTTGCTTCAAAGATTATATCTTGAATATCGAATGATTTCGCCTTCGATGGCAGAAAACCGGTTCTTAAAAGGGAAAGAAGGACTGAAAAAAGATCAGGGTCTCTATCAATAAAAGGTATATGATCATAAGAATTGAAAAGATTGGAAAAAATGGTGTTTGAGCCTGCTAAAGTTAAGGTTTGTTTGGTGGTTTGAAAATTTTGACCACCAACATCAATTGTGATAACATTGTTGGAAGAATGGTGATATGGGTTGTTAAGTTTGTGATGATTTTGGGAAAACCCATTTGAGAGAGGGCTTGATTGTGAAAAAGGTGGCATATTTATGTCAAAATGGTGAAAAAGTTTTGATTTTTGTTCAAGATTTTGGGCAAAAGATTGAAGATTTGAAATGGTGATTGTTAATGGAGGTCTTGTATGTTGATGGTTTGGTTTTGTAGGGATGGTTTGGGGTTCTAGAAAAGGGAAAATATAATGGTCGTTGGTCAACAAAAGATAGCTTCTAGTTTGTTTCTTTATGATCCAAAGTAGACCAGATATTTGGGAGGTTATGTTGACTTTATTTTAGAATCAAATTTCTTTGAAAGTATTTTTTAACATATAGTGTAATGTAATGGAGTAGAACTTTTGGTGACAATTATCTATTTTGTAGCTCATGTTTTGTGATTAAAATATATTGGAGTAAAACCTTGATTTTGTTTTTTCTTCTTATTTTCTTATGGCAACATTGGATATTCATTCACTCTACTGTCTACAAATTTATTTAAGCAAGGCTAGAAACCTTAAGCAATTGATTCAATAGAATACACATGAATATTGTTAGAACAGGGTTGTTGGAAAAAATAAATTAAATAATAATTAGGGAAGTGCGCAATGCGGCGGCGGAGTGGTGGTGGCGGCGTCGAGTAGTGAAGGTAATTGATGTAAAAGTAATTGATGTAAAAGGGGGTTAATGTACTTATTTTAGGAGATAAAGGATATATGGTGTAAATATATAAGAAGAGTAATATGGACATTTCAAAATCTAAATTTTAAAAAAATTCCAAAAATAAAAACACCAAAATGCTTTATAAATAATTATAGATAAGTATCCCATAGATTTTCATATAAGCCACCACCAAGATGGTTTTTTAAGTTGTCAGGCATCATGATATCTTCATATACTATTTTATAAACACATAAAAGATTCATAACATCTACACTAATGGGTAATAAAGAATAAACAAAAAAGTGGGTGATTGTCTACTGTTAAATCTATAATATTGGTTGTATTTGTTGATTCAATAATTAAAAGGTTGTAATAGTTCCAAAACATGTAAAGAAATGGTGACATATGCTTTTACAAATATATATGTATATAATTTTGCTATTCATAGCCCTAAGGCTAAAAATAATATGCAATAAAATGTTGTACATAAAACTAATCGTTTTTTAAAAAAAAAATTCAACCGCCATATACAATATATTATTGCAGCTTATCCATAGCCCCGGGGGTTATAAATAGCAAACTCCGTATATATATATATATATATATATAGAGAGAGAGAGAGAGATTAGTTATTGTAAAAACATTATTAATGAAAAATAAATATGATAACATCTTAATCATTAGAAATAAAACTGATGCACGAAGATAGCACAAATCTATAAACAAGCCTCGTGTGAATGTGGTTCACGTGATAAAATGGAAGAAAGAAAATAAAAATTCTGGAAGGTCAATTTCGTTGATGCTTCCTCCTTATCAACCGCACAAGAAACCTTTTGAAAAACTGTTTATTTAAAGAATAATGTTTCATCATCAGTTATGTCACTGTTAAAAATTAGTGCATATAAATTATTTTTCCGTCGAGTCATAATAGAATAAATCGAGTTCCTGATTTATTGGGAATCTTTAGTTCGTTATTTTTTATTTTTTTATTTTAACTACTCAACTGTACTATTCCAATAAACACCAAAAGATATGAATTGAACTCTTATCAAGAGGCAATATCAAATAGGCTAACTCCACGTTGGGCTTTAGTTTGTTACTTGACCAAGTTTTTCATCACACTATTTAACGTAATCGTTTATTGAAGTTGAAGGAGTAGAAAACTTTCAAGCTTAATTTCTTTTCTTTGTTTCCAGTACCCTTTCTCTATTATCTTCATTTTATTTCAAAAATAATATAGATTTAAGATACTGTGTATACATGCACAATATACAGTTTGGCTCAACAACATTTGTACATGATACATGTGTTACATACAAATTAGTAGTACTTTAGTTGTTAGTTTCAACTTTCAACCACTTGTTTCCACACACTGATACCAATGAATGTAACAACCCAAATCATCAGGAATGAAATGTCAAAAGTTGGCTGATCCACGATTTTTGCTAACATAATACAATTAGTCGCATAATTAGTTAAATGTTCTGGTAAAAAAGTTTTACCCTGGTTAGATAATTAGTTAAATGTTTAGAAGGTCAAAAAATACCAAACTTATATATACATTGTAATTTCCATCTGCAAGCTAAATCTATACTTTGCTTTGGTAGATGCTTCAAGATTGTTCATTGACCTCAACCAAGATCAAGAAAAATCTCTTTATTTTCTTTCCCTTGGCTCTTTTGTCTTTTTTTTTTTTTTACAACTTAAAAACCATTATCAGGAAGTTTGCTGAACAAAAACAACAGTAAGGAAAAGTATGTACTTCAAAATAGTAGAATATTAAAGCATAGATTAGAACAAGCTTTTAGAACAAATAAATCATTAAGTATACAAAGAAGAAGATATAACCGAGTTACGGTCAATGTTAGCGTCAAATCGGAAATTAGATGAGACATAAACATATGTATTTGTATGACTAATCTTTAAATGATTACCATTAATTGTGTATAAATTTATTAAAATCTAAAAACAAAAAACATCTCCCATACTTATATGCAACTAACCAACCTTTGTCGATAATTGATCTTTACTTTAATTTAGTTTAGTTTAATCTGACCTGCTAAGATGTTTTGGATTTGAATATTTCCGGTTTTACTGAATAGTTAGCTAACACTTGGCTGTTGGCTGTACCATAGGGAAGAAAGCCCAGTTTTTATTAGGCACGGGCCCAGACCCGGGCCCGTTTTCTTTGCTAAGAACCTTCTCATCACTGGTCCACCAAGTTGATTCTGCCCCATTAGTACTGCCAAAGTTGAATTCTTTAGCAGATCCAAAGGTGGCTGTTGATCTATGACGGTTTGCCACATCATCAGGACTACCGTCTCTCCCGTTTGCTGCATCAGCAGTAAGTCTCCATTCGACACATCTAACAACTTCTTCCGGTGTAATCTCAAACGACACTCTATGATTAACCATATACTGATCGTCATTCGAAAAATGGGTGAGTGGACCCACATCGGAGTGCTGACGGTCGAGAACTGACCCGGGACCGGAGGGATTAGGGGTCGTCGCCCTGGATTCTTGTTGTGATTTCCAGCCCGTTGGCCAGAGCTTTGCACCT
Organism: Asclepias incarnata; assembly: GCA_025447715.1. Lineage (NCBI taxonomy): Eukaryota > Viridiplantae > Streptophyta > Magnoliopsida > Gentianales > Apocynaceae > Asclepias > Asclepias incarnata. The sequence continues at coordinate 4,760 of JAOEHQ010047895.1, read as the reverse complement.
GTTGGGTTGTGGAGAAAGGGGGGGACGCCGTGAGTGATATCTCCATATGGAGAAGAGGTGCCCGAATTGGTGACACCTGACCCGGGTGATATGAGTTGTCCCATCGGGCTTCCGGGATACAGGTGATACATCTGAAACTCTTGGTGGGATGATGGAAATTTTCGATCAACTTCACTATTCTGGCTAGCCGAACCGAGAAACCGAGCGAACGGCACCTCAGGTGATGACGGTGTAGTCAAATGAACCGACTCTGGAGGAGGTGTGTATGGTGCGGTTGATGGCTCGGTGGTATATGTTGAGAACACTGGTGGTGAAACCAACTGTGTTTCATTGGCGTAAGGCCCCACAGCAAACATGTTAGTCGGGTCACTAGGTGAATACATCCCGGATGATGCAGCTGTAAATGATAGTAAGACACTAGGCGATTGGGTGACAGATGGTGGTTCTGATTGAAGGAAAGATGCAGGTGAAGATGGAGGAGCAATGAACGGAAGCACCACAGTAGTTGATTGAGTCGGGTTTTGAATTGTCTGAGCATCGGTTCTTGATGAACTAGGTTCAGGAACAAGAACAGCATGCCCGATTTTCTTATTTTGCTTCTGAGATCCAAAACATGAAGAAATACTCCAAAAGCCTCCCCATCTTCGTTTCTGTAGAAAAAATGACCGAAAATCAACATAAAATATCTAATAAAAAAATTAAATCACAGTATCAGTTCAACAATTTTCCTTAATCCAGAGTTGTTTCTAGGAAGCTAATGAGACAACATTTCTAATAGCAGAACTTACATAGAAGATAGTCGCCATTCATAAGTAATGATACAGAAAGCTATTAAACAAGACATGAAGATTGTCATCCCAATGTTCATATAGCTTCAATACATAGCATAAATTGTGGTTGGGATCCTTTAAAAAGCACCTTTGTCATAGAAAGCGTTGAAAACTTGTTTTTTTCAAACTAATCAACGCAAATCTTCACACTAGTGAACAGAAGTTGAAAAGAAGCGCCCAGCTATTAAGGGAGCGGTTATTTGCCAAACGATGGAGGCATTTTCCAAATAATTTTAAATGAAAACTCGGAAAACCGAAAATGTGTTCCTATTAAACTATCAAGGAAAAACTTTCATAGAAAAAAGAACTCACTTTTCAGTTTTATAACCAAATTTCTTTCTGAAAACTAACTCTTTTCCTATTCTAAGATAGAAAACTCGGCGAGTTTGCTAAACTAGAAATCCAAAACAAACAAACACATTCTCGAAATTTCAGTAGCTTTCTAGACAAAATAAAAAAAGACTTACTTACATTTTCAGAAATAGAGATAAATTTTCTACATCGAAACATACCATAAGATTTTGTACATTTGTTCAAAAGTTTTAAAAAAACATGCTTTTATACGAATTCTCTTAACCGCTTTTTATTTGATTGTGATTCGCATAAATTTTAGCTCAATATACCAACATATTGTTGTTAAAAAGTTATAATGTACATTTTGTGTGTGAGACTGTAAATCAATGATACTTTTTCATTTCCAAAGCTATTAATTAACAAACAAACAGTTAACAACTCGTGATCAAACTTACATTAACGTTAATTTATCCACACAAAAAAAAAAAAAAATCCATTCAATTCTAAAACATATGTAAATAATAGTCATAATGATAATAATAAGGATTTTGCGAATCATAGGCCTAACAGCTATGGATACAACGTGAGCTGATGATTAGAAAACTCCTAATAATAATACCAAATTAATCAATAAACTCTAAAATATCAAATCCAATAAAATTACTAGTAAAAAAACTACAATTAATCACCTCTATAATCAAACATAAAAACTTATAAATCAACACAAATCATTATATCAGATTTAATAAAATCAACCCCAGATCTTATAATTTCCTAACATCATATAATCAATTAAATTTATCAAAATCAAATTTAAAAAAATACCTGATTTAAAGAAGATTGATGGGGTTGTCTATTTTCAGCAGATGCAATCGCTGTTGCAGCAGCGTTAATTGTATCGATTGTATTATTTACACCTCTCATTTTCTTGAATAATAATAGATACAAATAAAAATGTGAAATTTTTGTTCAAGATTTTGATGGGTTGTGCGTGAAGTGTATGTATATGTATATGTATGTATGTATATGTATCGCGTTTGGGGGTCAAACACGGCAACGACTTAACCAGATTTTATCATTGGGAATGGCAATTGGAATGTAACTTCACAAAAAGGTGATGTGTTTAGTTTTGTAGGGGTTTAGTTGTAATATTTGTTATTTTACATATGTAACCTTGTGATTCATTTTGATTTTAGTATTTTTGCCCAAGAAAATTACCAGAGTATATATTATTCGATGGATAACTGATTCATTATCGGTTTTTAATTGGCTGATTTCATAGTTAACACGAGGAAAGATAAATCGCATAGTGTTATAAATCGAATAGTGTTATAACTGGGTTAAAATGTAAATGTAAACCAGTAATGATAAACCAAACTGTTTTGTGGTTATACAATAATAATCTGTCGCACTTTGTTGGTTCAAATCTTCATGATCCATCATCCATGTGATTGCATCAAAGATAATGAGCATAAGTATCACTTTAAACTTTCCAACAAACACGTTATGTAATTAGTCTTACTAGACCCCCAAACTCCCAAAGTCCCCAACCATACCATTCATATTCATATTCAGATGCTTTTCAAGGGGTAAAAGTACTATTCAAAGGCGGATCTTTTAAGGGGGTCAAGGGGGGGCCGATCTCCTCCGTTTTTTCGCTCAGTAGTGTAGTTTTATCAGGAATTCGTTTGAAAAATTATTTTTCTTAGTGTTATTTCTAGGTTCTCGTGACTTTTGGTCCTCCCTGATTATTTTTCTTAGTGTTATTTCTAGATCCTGTGACTTTCAATCCCCCCCCCCCCTCCTACTAAATGAGTCAAGATCCGCCACTGGTATTATTTACAAGGAAATTTCTTGTTTTCCATCATAAATTTTTGTTACAACTTTTCCGTTGAATACAAAAAAAAATAAAAAATTAAAGAACAATTTGACTGTGTTTTTTTTATTATATTATTATTTTGGAAGCCAATTTGACCATTATAAAATATAGGAATTCCTTTGAATATCATTAATTTTAATATTTATTTTGTATAATTTACTATTTACTATGAAACTTCTTTTAAATTAAAATTAAAAGAGCTTCTATATAATGAACTATGGACAAATTTTGAGATTCTTATTTCGATCATCATGTACCATAAGTTATATATATCAAAAGTGAAGGGGGGAGTGTCTAAAAAGCAAAAGATAACAGGGTATGTTAGTCATTTGCCTCATGGGTACTTAAAATTATAAATTGATATTTAAACTTTAAATTAAACTTAATTGGAATATATAAGCAAACAAAGGAGACAATTGCACGGTAAGGGAGTATAATAATGGGGGTGCACGTGTGTTCATCCCACATGCTTGACGGCTTTCATGCTCACCTTCCCTTTCATCTTTAGGTGTAACTTGGTCCATGGTCCTACTTACCCACCACCACTAAATACCTTTGAAAATGTCCATATGTTTTTCTAACTTAACTTATGTGGAGATATATAGAGTTGTAAAGTTTAATGAATGATAGGTTGACCTTTTGGGATTCATGATGCATGCTACTTTAGAGGTTTAATCCCCGTTTTGAAACTTTAACTTGTCCATCCATATCTTGTTTTATATACAAAAAATACGACTTAAGTTCTGGATAATAAAACTTGTATATGTATACTTTAGGGAAGGGATTGTTGACCTATTTTTTCCTAACTATGATTTGCTGATGAACGGTACGGTAACAAAATTAAAATTCGTCCAAAATACCCTATGTAGATGATACATGTATGGCATCGATACCATACCACATCAGTATCGAAACTGATCCAAGTGCAGCACACAACAATAACGATACTGAAAAAATGTTACATATTCTGGTAGAGAGCGGAAATGGACCGGATCCTAACCTTTGTGGCGCTGAAGGCTTGAAACTGCCATCAGGGGCGGATGTACATTGTTAGTACTGGCCTGGGGGAACTGCCCCCGACAAACCATTGTAAAAGTTTCAATGTTTTCAAGCTAATAGTGGCCCAAATGAGTTATGCCCTCAACCCAATTCACAGAATGCCCTCCTTGTTTTGAAAAAAATAACTAACAAAGGAATAAAAATAAAGTCTATATGATTGTCTTAATTATAGCACTATAATCTTGTTAAGGTTTTTACTTAATAAAGACGTGGGAAACATGAAAAGTTGTTTTGTCTTTCTCCATTTTGTTGACCTCGATTCAAAAAACAAACTATATAAATAAATTTAATTTAATGTAAGTAACTTTATATATATATAATATTTTTTCCAATTACCTTCAAATAAAAGGATATAGTGATTACATGAATATTTATATTTACTATTTAGATTGATTTCAATTGTCTTATGTTTTTGGGATTATTGGTAGATTAGAAAATATAAATCAAGTATGATATGAAATGATTAAAACCTTAAGAATAAAAATATGAAAAACTAAACTATATGTAAACATGTTTATTAACCTAACTATATGCTAGAAACTAGATATAACAAGATTAATACCCGGTCGGTGACCGGGTAAAAATCTATAGAGTTGTCTTTAAAGTTTATGAAATATATTATACACTTTCTCATTAAATATAAACCAAATAATATATATGGCAAATGTGAATATGGGGTTGTCCCCCATCTAAGCTTA
>JAOEHQ010047894.1:0-10529 GCA_025447715.1 Asclepias incarnata | reverse complement strand
GAAAAAACCCCATCAACAAGGGCCGAGCCACCGGTTTTCACCTTGTGATGTTTTTGATGTAACCCCAAACAAGCTCCGAGGACACGCAACCCAATCAACAGAAAAAACTTACGAACCAAGCCAACAAGCACACCTCGATGACCCCCAAAAAAAGAAAGACGCTATTAACCAGCCTCTATGGGGTGCTCGTACCAGGAGTCCCAACATAACTTAGCTTTTTTGTCCCTAGAACCGATCCATAGAAACGCATAATTGATAACCGAGGAGAAAATGGACGAGCTAGTATCCCGAATATCGTTATGTATCAGATTATTCTTCGCCTTCCAAAGAGTCCACCACCAAATGAAAGTTATGGCTTGAATTCTATACCTCGATTTAGTGGATATCCCAAGCGAGTCGCACCAATGTAAAACATCGTCTGGAGAGGAGTTGGGAACCAAGAATCCAAGCCACTTAGAGAGGTACCTGCTGGTTTCTTTTGCCACTTTACAAGAACCAAATATATGATCATTGAATTCAACACCATTGCCACACATTTGGCAACTAACCGAAGTCACGTCAATACCCTTAGGAAAAAGGTTTATCGAAGTAGGTAAACAATCTCTTCTAAGTCGCCAAATAAAGAGATTAACCTTTTTTGGAACCAACTTGTTCCAAACCGTAGCAGTGTTACTATTTCCAGCAAGTCGTATGTGATCAAGAAACTTACGCAACGATGCCACAGAGAAGTCTTTTACATCATTTAAGTTCCAAGACCATCTGTCAATGTCATTAGTGAGATCGGTATTAGGAAGGAAATTAACCAAATTTTGAAGATTATCAAATTCCCTGTTGAACCTGAGCTCTCTTCTCCAATTCCAACACCACATGCCATTCAACCTTCTACTAGCGATCACGCAATCTTTATCCGCTTCAAGGGCATAAAGCCTCGGAAACAGTTTGCTCAAGTAGTCATTGCCACACCATAAATCATTCCAAAATTTAGTTTCATTCCCACTTTCCACCTTCCTAGTGCAGACGTTAATAGGGAACCCCGGAATCCCATGTATATCCTTGACCACTTGAGTGATGACATTCCAAACACCGTTATTTTTAGCCGAGTTTTTTGAGAAACAGTCGGCACCATGAATGGCAGCCAATACACGCGCCCATAGACTGTTTGGGTTAGTTAATCCTCGCCATCGCCATTTATAAAGCAATGCATGGTTCATAGCTTCCAAACTACCAAAGCCGACACCCCCTTTATCTCTTCTAGCAAGAACGAAATCCCACTTAATCCAAGCAATCTTTCTCTTCTCTTTGGAGCCGCCCCAAAAGAATCTAGCTCTCATCGCTTCCAACTCCCGGTTTACCTTCTTCGGCATTTTATAGATAGATAGAAAGTAAATCCCAATGGACCCCAACACCGATGTGATTAAAGTGGATCTACCTCCAGCAGAAAGTAAACTAACCTTCCATTTAGACAACCTTTTTTGAAACTTGGACATGACCGGCTCCCACAAAGAAACTCTAGAGGGACGACCACCTATTGGGATGCCAAGATATTTAAATGGTAATGATTCAACTTTGCAACCCACCTTCTGTGCTACAGTTTTTATCACATTCGGATCGACCCCAATACCAATCATCGATGACTTAAGGAAGTTAATTTTTAATCCGGAAACTTGAGAAAAGAACTCGAAAGCTTGAATAATAGTCTCCAGATTGTTTTTAGACCACTCGCCCACCAACATAACGTCATCTGCATAGAAAAGATGGGAAACACAAATATTGTTTATGTTAGCACTTTTAAATAAACCGTTTTTTACCAAGTTGTCGATCGCCACGTGAAGACCCTCCATAGCGATAATAAACAAGAAAGGAGCCATGGGGTCGCCTTGTCTCAGGCCCCTCTGGATAGGAAACTCATCAGTGGGACTGCCATTCACTAACACCGAAGCTCTAGCTGACGAAAGGCATGCTTTAATCCACTGTATCCATTTGTCACCAAAGTTCATAGCCCGAAGAATAATAAAGAGATAATCCCAAGAAAGAGAATCATAAGCTTTGGCAAAATCAATCTTGAATAACATGAGACCCTTTCTCTTCATTTTATACCAGTCAATGATCTCATTTAACACTAAGGGGCCATCTAGAATTTGTCTGTCTTTTATAAACGCCGTCTGCTCAGAACTAACCACATGATCAATAACTTTTGCTAATCGATTAGCCAAAAGTTTAGCAATGATTTTATACTGAAGACCGATAAGACTGATGGGCCGAAAATCTGCCATGGTAATCGGATTGTGCACTTTAGGAATCAATGTTATAAAAGAAGCATTACACCCTACAGGAAGCTTAGCACGATGATGAAAATCTTCAACCATGTTGACAATATCCGGTTGGATCACGTCCCAGAAATTTTTAACAAAAGCAAAAGTAAAACCATCGGGGCCCGGAGCTTTATCTCCATCACAACTCCAAACCGCACTCTTGATCTCCTCAAGAGAAAAATCAGATTCGAGCCCAAGAGATTGATCCGTATTAATAGATTTGAAATCCGAGCTTTGTACCTGAAAATCAATGCCATCGAAACTAGAAAAAATGTTAGCAAAATATTCACGAAAGCATTTTTTGATCTCTTGCGGCTCATCAATCCAATTGCCATCAACTTTGATTCCTCTAATTGCTCCAGTATGTCTCTTCTTATTGAGAATCGCATGGAAGAATTTGGAATTTTCATCTCCTTCGACACTCCATTTAACCTTCGCTTTTTGCCTTAAATCACAATTATTTCGATACTCCAATTGGTTTAGCTCGTTAATCAAGACACATCTTTGTTGACATAACCCACTGTTATACCCCCCAACACCTAACAAATCATCCAATCTGGCAATCTCCTTAGTGATCTCACAGCTGGTCCTAACCGACTTATTATCTAAACGCCATTTTTTAATGTCGAGTTTTAACGTTTTCAATTTTTCTTTGATGCATCCCCAACTGTTATACCTGCTCTGACCAGTCGGCTTCGTCCAAGTGTCTCTCACCAAAGTTTCAAACCCATCATGAACAAGCCAAGAGTTGTATAATTTGAATGGAGTAGGGCCAAAGTCAGTCATTTTTTGAGTAACAAGAAGTGGTCGATGATCTGATAAAATGTCGTCTAAAGCTTCAAGTTGCACATTCTTTACCGAATTCAGAATACAGAAAGTAACCAGGACCCTATCGATTCTGCTAGCTTTCGACCCATCCAAACTAACTCTGGTGAATTTGTGTCTGCCCATAGGTAAATCAATCAACGATCCCTCAGACAAAAACTTATTAAAATTCTCGGCATTTGTTTTGGAGAAAACCGTGCCCATCCTGTCTTCGTTTCGCCTCACCGAGTTGAAATCTCCACTGATAACATAATTGCCTTTGTTAGCTTCCATGAAATCCTAGATTTGACCCCATAATTCACATTTCTCTTTTTCACTTTGTGGAGCATAGACATTGACCATGTAGCAGTCTATCCCATAACGCACCCATTTACCTTTAACCACAATGAATCTATCGAAAACAAATTCGGTATCTTTAACAAAAGCCACCGGATCCCAAATGGAAACGAGTCCGCCAGAATGACCATTAGCCAAGGACTCCACAAAATCGAACCCAAAATTACCCCACATACTTTTTATACGGAAAAGATCATGCCCCAACATCAATGCTTCTTGTAAGGAAACGAAGTTAACTCGATGCCTATTTAGAATGCCTCTAAGCTTTTCTCTTTTCTTATCATCCCCTGTTCCACAAATATTAAGAGAAAGGAACTTCATTGAGGACCATCACAAGCACTTTCCCCCATCATATTACTAGCATCAACCTGTGGTTCTTTTGTAACGAAAAAACCCATGTTAGCTCCAACTTCCAATACTCTATTCCTTTTATCTTCACTGGAAGAAAAAGAAGTGAATGATCTTCTTTCTTTTTTAGACTTAAAACTGGTTTCTGATTCGTCCTTGTTCAGCTTATCCTTGTTACCGGAATTCAAATATACTCCTTTAACATAACCAGGAGCACCACTTGATTTGGAATTGGACTTAACAACCGAGCTCTGTCTAGAATGAACCGGAGGACAAGACTTGGCTCTTTTCGGAACCGCTAGTTCTTTAGCTATTATTCGATCCAAAGAGAAGATGTCTGACGACTCCCTAGTTCGGAAGCTACAATGGCTGTTCCCGACATGATCTGCATCAGTAGCTTTTTTCTTATTAACAATTAATATTATTCTCGTCGTTACCCACATCAGAATTTTTCTCATTTGAAACTTCCTGATCAACTTTGACGCTCTTTGAAAGCTTTTCCTCAATCAAGTCATGTAGGTTGCCATGCTGTTCTTCCTCCCCCAAAGATTTTTCACGACATAGATCAGAATCAAATTGAACGCTATTGTCCTCTTCCTCATCCGAAAACCCAAACTCGTCTTCCTTTTTCTCATCACCGGAAGAATCATTAGAAGACGATGACTCAGAAGTTGCTCCATAAAGCTTAGGTTCCCATAGCTCGAATTCTTTTTATCCAAATGTCAAATGACTGATCCTCCATTTTGATCTATAGTTCTTCAAAAATATGCTTCGGGGATTGAGTAAGGATACAAACCTTACACGCGGAATCTTCCAAATCAAAGTCAAAAAAGATGCTTTTGCCCCAATGGTCCATTATGCCCATAACCGCCTGATTGTTCCATGCACCCAAAGGCAATCCCGACAGCCTCACCCAAACGATTCTTTCATCAGGAACAAAGTTCATGCAGGGTTTTTTGAATGAACAAAACCTACACTTGAACAATTCATTAGATAAAAACGAGTCTTTGGATTCCATTGACGAGAATGTCAAAAGAATCCATCGACCCCCAATGTAAGACACATTACAATTCCCAAACCCCTCATCAAGAAGCCATTGCCCTACCAAAGGGATTTTCTCTGGGTCAGACACTTTAGCAAACAAGGACCGAGACATAACATCAGTTGGAAATAAACTAGAGGACTCCACATTAACCATTCTTTTAGATCCTACTGGAAGAGCATTAGGAATTTTACCAGATTGAGAATTGGAGTCACTATTACTGTTTGTGCCATGCACCGCATCCACGTATGATTTCCCCGCAACTGCATTATTCGTTTCTTTTTTCTGCACTTCGGCACCTTTAATAACCGAGCTATGTTTTTGATCGATTTTATTGTTTTGATGCTGATTACGGCTGTAGCGAACAAGATCAGCAAACACCAAGTAATTGCCAAACCACATGGTTTTTAGGTCAGACAATAGTTGCGCAACATTATTCACCTTTATGAATCTCACAAATCCAAACCTACGTCCCGATTTCGACAATCGATTAGGGATGAATACGTCCACTACCGTTCCCCACTCCATGCATCGGTTCCACAAATCCTTCGCTGTAACCTGTTTAGGGAAGTTAGTAACAAAAACCGATAATGACATTCGCTCCAGAATGTTGATCTTCTTCTTAGGGTTTTTGTTGGAATATGACTTGTTGTTGCTGCCACTCGACGTGTTCTTCGACTCTTCTCCATTAATTGGTTTCTTCCTCTGCACCTTTTGCCATCCTTGGTCTTCATCTTCGTCGTTGTTTCGATCCCTAGGGTTTTTTGAATCTCCATCGCCGCTCTCCATATATATGACTTCTCTTAATATATGACACTTATTATATGATTCATTTTTAAAAAAATAAACATTACAAAACTACGTTAAGTATTTTGCATTTAAAGTTTTTCATATAAAAGACAAAACGTTGTTGTTTTTCTATTCTTTTTGTTTTTTATTTATTTATTATATTTATGTTGTTTTGTGTTAAAAAATTTATCAAATATTATATAATGACATTATTCATGTTTTTTAAAGATAATATAAGACTACATATTATCATCAACCATTTAGGAATTTTTTTTTGGGACTTTTTTATTTGTTTCTAACTAATTTTTTCTTTCTATATAATTACAATGTTTAGTATATTATATTGTTATCTTGATGTTAAAACTTGATGTTTGTTAGTCGTTATCTTTTTTCCTAATTACTGTTTGATAATAGGTGTAAAAAGACACGTAAAGGTAAGAAAAGGTAAAGGATTGTGAATGCATTTATTTAAGAAAACACAATTTTCATAGTTAAATTTGATCATATGGATCTTTTATATCTTGTTGCATGATATAGAAAAAAAGAATATTTTCCGAATAGAATAAGTTTATTCAAGTTTTTTGTTTATTTGTATTGTTGCAATTTGTTAAATTATTTCTATAACGATATATTAAAATAATCTTTAAAACAATTTTAAACTTCAATTGTATACTATTTTAAATTTAAAGGCCGCCTTTACGTGGCAAACTAACAGCAAAATTTAAAGGCCGCCTTTACGTGGCAAACCAACAGCAAAATTACCCATCTATAACGATATATTAAAAAGAGACAAACGACTGTACAACAACTATTGCATACTGTACACGTATTTTAAGCTTTAAAGTGGTGGAAATAGCTTTTAAAATGGTGGAAATAGAAAGCCACGAAATAAAATGGGTGGTGGCTTGAATGTTGCTCACGGAGGAACAGAGAAAAGGCGGCCAAAATAATCTTTTTGCTGTTGGTTTGCCACGTACCATACCCGAACATAACAACTTCAATTGTATACCATTTTAAATCGTCTTTTATGTGTTTAGATTTTAATAGCTCCATAAGCATCAAAGTTCTAAAATGAACCTACAAAATGCTTATGCAAATATTAAAAAAACAAAATATACAAAATTTGATTCAAAATGTATACAAATAAATGATATTAATTAACAAATAATCATGTAAAATTACATATATTTTAGCTAATATAGATTGTCTTACTATTACTTTTCTTAAAAAAGATAAAGAGAGAAGTCAATGAACATACTATAAAAACTAACAAAAAAAATTTAAAAATACATCTCAATTTCGTAACTTTCATATTTAATTTGATAATACATATTTAAATTTAAATAAAATCTTAATTTAAAAGTAGGATATATTTTAATATATTACGAAAGCTCCCAAAGACAATCATTTGTTGTATATGTTTCATACAAGTCTTCTTTAGGGCTAGGACTCGTCTTCTATAAGACAAGACTAGAATTTTAACTGGCCGGTGGAGGCTTGGTTCGGGCCTTTATAGAACCAGACTTTTTTCTGGTACAGGAACAAAGGGCCAGTCTAGGACCATATCAATAAATTAACAATGAAAAGTGTTTTTAACAAAACTATAAAAAACACTTTTAATGTCAAATCAACAATAGGTTCCGATAATTTCAGTCAGGGTGTTGCTATTTCCACCATATAAGACAAACGATAATACAATTAATACTGCATACCGTACAACTGTTTAAAGCATAAAAGTGGTGGAAATAGACAAACAGATGGTGGAAATAAATATCAACATCAAGGAGTTTATTAAATATTCAATTCAATGAGTGGCACTGTGGCAGACACACACACTCATATAGCGCGTGAAGATATATGGCCTATCACAATAATACATAACAGTTTCTTGGTTTCTTTTTTCTTTTAAATATATAATATAAATAAAGAAAATAAATAAATATCAACATCAAGGAGTTTATTAAATATTCAATGAGTGACATACACACTCACTCATATAGCGCGTGAAGATAAATGGCCTATCACAATAATATAACAGTTTCTTGGTTTCTTTTTTCTTTTAAATATATAATATAATTTAAAATAAAAATGGTTTGTCGTGTTTGTTTTTTATTTTTCAATTAAAGCTTATTCAATAGAAACATATTGTTTGATAACTTTAATATTCAGGACAAAAAGCTTTTTGATGTGTGAAATAGGAGTGTTTGTTAGAATTAGTATTAGTAATAGTTACAAGTGACAAGTCACTTTATGTTATAAGTAACTAGCCTTTGGGAAAAAGTGTTTGACTGGCAGGGACACTCAAATTCTGTGTACCGCTTTGGTACCTAGTTTCCCCATCTCGCAAGAGGTTACTACCTTTAAAACTCCTAGCAATGTTTCCCTTTGGTTATTAGGAAGGAACCGAGGTTCGAACCCTCGACCATCATTTGGGAAATAGGTTTCCCCAAAAGGCCCCACGCATAATAGGAGACGGGTACCACTGGGCTATTGCCACATTGGTATAAGTAACTAGCCTTTAACATTGTATTTATGTACTTTTTTAAAAAAAAAATCACCTATAATATTCTTAGACATCTATAATTAATTTCATCAATTTTATACCATAATTTTTCAAACAATTATATAAATTATCTCTCCTCTAACCAATCCATCAATAGATGGAGTGATATCGTCACCATTTGACCACATGAGCCTACAGATGAAGGTTGCATGTCACATGTTCGAATCTTGTCAAAGGCAAGTAGAGAAATTATATATTGTGATCCATGTGTGAGAATGGTGAGTCACCGGACATGAGTTCTATGCGGTGTGTGCTCTTAATACCAAGAAGGTATTTACGTTCTGGATACCAAAACGGTATATGAGACCGAAAAGGTTCCCGCCCATTTACCCCTTATCTCTCCTCTACTTAAACAACTTAACATAACATAACAATTCATTCAATATATATATCAAATATATATAAATAAAACCTTTAACATACAAAACGCGTTCGAGTTCTCTCAAAATGACACATACACAAGAGATGACGTGGATAATAATACAGTACTACAGTGATTATTTGTCAAGCATAAAATATGGGGGTTGCTATTTCCACCACAATGGACAAAACCCCATACAACTGTTTATATATAATGTATAACTGTTTTATGCGTGAAAGATATGAAAATAGACTTGAGGATGGTGGAAATAGACAAGCCCTAAAATATCTGTATTGTAAATTAAATCAATTTCTCTTCAACAATAGCATATATGGAATATTTGGTTCAAGTCACATAGGGTGATAGGGTCCACGAGAACTTGTGGCTGATTTCTGCCCACAGGTTTCATAGTATGATGTAGGAGGTTCGTGTCATCACAATTTCGGAATTGTTTAATTAGGGCCAAAAAATTTCTGTACTTTTTCAGTTTTTTGCATATTTTATTTGAACTGCTATTTAGATTTGTTTCCTTAATCTATTTTGGATGGAATTGCTAGTTTAAGAATACTTACCTATTTCTCTTTAAATACTTAGGTTTAGGGAGTTACTGATTAATTGAATAAATTCCAATTCGGAAATATCCCCACTGGCATTTTGATTCTTTTATTCTAGTTCTAAATTCGTGTTTGATTTGCAGTTTTGCACGGCTATTCATTAATATCATCTGGGCATTAATTAAATCAAAGCATTTAGGCCCGAATGACTGATCTTCCCCCTTGTGTTATTATTTAAATATGACTAATTTGATGTTTTACACTATCGTTTGATAACCGATTAGTTTATCAAGCATGTAAGACCGTCTCCAACGGTCGGCGTACCCGGCCTTTCGCTTGCCGAGATCGGCTCTCAACCAGTAGATGGCTAATGTGTTGCCGACGTGCTTGTTTCAGTTTGTTTGTGGGCAAGTTGGGATCACGGGTTGTTAGTTTATTTTATTCTTTATTTATTTTTGTTTACACCGACTATTTATAACAAAAAACAGCTTTTTTTTAAAAAATATGACTGTTTGTTTTAACAGTTCAGTTTTTTTTTAATCCAAAAAACCCTATAAATACATTTACACTTTAGCAATTTTAACCACAACAATCCATTTCACAAATTCGTTGAACAACAAAATTTCATTACTACACCATCATCATGAATCGTTAATCTGAGGATGAAGTGTTATGAACAGAAGCTTGGACGACCATCTCAGAGGTACCGTTTAACTCGAATTCTTTTTGGACTCGAGTTTTAGACATTCTTCAACAAACCAGTGGGCGCGCATCACAGCCGGTGAAAAGATTAACTTATCGCAAAATGGACACATGTGCTAACGAAAGTAAAACAATTTAATGGAATATTGTAACACCCCAAAGAATTAAAGGTAATAAAAAAAAACCTACTTTTGTAGTTTTATCTTCAAAATAAGTTCCTAGTATTTATTTTTGAGATATGGAATTAAATTAGTTGGAACTTTGGTGGATAGCGGGTATAATATCCCAAATGTTTTAAACATGTCGTGGCATAACAGTAGAGTGCCAGACTTCTTTCCCTCCTTCATGGGTTTCCAACCCTTCTCAATTTTCTTTCAGGCTCCAGAAATTCATCAAGCTTATCAATTAAATTAAAATCTTCATCTCCATTCATTACTATATCATCTATTATCAAGAACCCATAAGTGATAATCTCTAAGTATTATAGTAATAATAAATTGAGGGTTCTTGGGTGTGTGGTGTGTGTGTGTCGACACACACAACAAGAAGAAAGGGAGAAGAGAAGATTTGTGGTGATTCAATTTTATTAGTAATAATAATAATATAGCAATCTTCAAGTATTCTTGCAATTATTTTGGGGATTTTGGTGAATGATGAGATTGAAGTGGATGATTATTCCAATCTTGATATTGGTATT
>JAOEHQ010047893.1:0-10531 GCA_025447715.1 Asclepias incarnata | reverse complement strand
CCATGCTCCAACTTGAGGGGGAGTATTGAGATAATATTTTCGGTATCTCCATTTAATATGGAGATTTAGTTTCCTTATTTTTCTCTTTTAGTTTTCTATATAAACATCCATTGTATCCTTGATTATTAAGAAAAATAATAAAAAGAAAACTGCCCTCTGTCAGATTTGACATGGTATCAGAGCATAAAACACAAACCCTAAAACATTAACCCTAACACCCCCATTCTCATGGCCGGCGAAGATGACAATCCCAGCAGCTCCAAACAGGATGCCTCGCCCGACATTAACTCTCCCCTTTACATTCACCCTTCTGATTATCCAAAACAAATGCAAGTGAACGATGTCCTAACTGATACCAACTACAACGATTGGTCTCAAGAGATGATGAACTTTCTTTTTGCCAAGAACAAGGTTGGATTTATTGACGGATCCATCAAGAAACCTGAACCAAAGGCCACAGACTACATGTTATGGATGCGATGTGACGCCATGGTCAAGGGGTGGCTAACGACCGCCATGCAAAAGTAAATCAGAAACAGTGTTAAATACGCCGCCACAGCAGCGACAATCTGGGCAGATTTAAAGGAACGCTTTGGAAAGGCAAGTGACCCAAGAGCATATGAATTGAAGCAATTACTTTCATCAACACAACAGGCGGGCTCCTCTGTTTCAGCTTACTATACAAAACTACGTGGTATTTGGGATGAGATGCAATCAGCTCTTTCCATTCCACGTTGTACATGTGATGGCTGCACATGTGATATGGCTAAAAAGATGACTGAAGTCAGGGAAAAGGAAAGACTCTATGAGTTTCTTATGGGCCTCGATAATGAATTTTCGGTGATTCGAACCCAAATCCTTGCCACCAATCCGACACCAAATCTAGGAACCGCCTATCATCTTGTTGCTGAAGATGAAAGACAACGAGCCATTACTGCTGACAAGAAACCAACAGTTGATTCAGCGGCTTTCAAGACTTCCACTCCCATTCGACGTGACAACTTCAATACACCTCGTCGCGACAAAACAGAAAAGGCTTCGTATAAGGAGACCAAAACCACTGATGAAACCCCACATTGTAGCGAATGTGGAAAAGATGGACATCTTCGAGAAGGCTACTTCAAAATAATCGGATATCCTGATTGGTGGCCAGGAAAGGCAAAGCGTGAAGTAACTAAACCAAAGGCAGCATGTATTGAAGCCGACACCAGCCCTATTCCAGGTTTGACTAAAGAACAATATGAGAGTTTTTGCAAGCATTTTTCAGAAACAGGGAAGGTCTCAAAGGAAGGTACATCAATGGCTTTCATGGCAGGTAAAACTGATTATAGCAACTACTGGATTATGGATTCGGGATCCACTGAACACATTGCTCATGATCACGAGATTCTTGAAAATAAAGTTGAAACCTGTAACGAGGTACCTGTGGAAATTCCCAACGGTGCCTCCATACCCGTTAAAGGGAAGGGTGAATGCACACTGCCGGGGGGGACTAAAATCAATGGAGTTCTTTATATTCCTGAGTTTACTTGTAACCTCCTATCCGTTGGTCGCCTGTGTCGAGACCTTCAATCGGCTATAACGTTTTTTCCTGATTTTTGTGTCATGCAGAAACTCCATACGAGGAGCTTGATTGGTGCGGGTGAGTACAAGAATGGTCTCTACCGAATGGGGATGCTTGGAGTCAAGAGAAGTGCCTTGATGACAACCACTGACATTTGGCATAAGAGACTGGGCCACGCTTCCGGTGAAAAACTTGCTAGCATTTATTTTCTTAAGAATTCCTCTTTCAATAAGTTGTGTGATTCTTGTTCCAAAGCAAAACACACTAGGCTTCCCTTTCCAAATAGTGACATTAAAACTCGTGATTGTTTTGAATTATTGCATTGTGATGTTTGGGGAAAATATCGTGTTCCATCCTTTACGGGTGCAAATTATTTTTTGACCATTGTTGATGATTTTAGCCGAGCTGTTTGGGTGTTTTTACTAAAGTTTAAGCATGAAGCTAGCAAATATATCATTAATTTTCACAACATGATCAAAACCCAGTTTGGAAAGACTGTTAAAAGAATTAGAAGTGACAATGGTGGGGAATTTGTGTCTCACGAAATGCTTAGTTTTTATGCAAGGGAAGGGATCTTGCTTGAAACCACCACTCCACACACCCCACAACAAAATGGGGTCGTGGAGCGAAAACATAGGCATCTCCTTGAAACAGCTCGTGCCCTTAGATTTGAGGCCAACATACCTAAAAGATTTTGGGGTGAATGCATCTTGACTGCCACTTACATTATCAATAGACTGCCCTCTAAAGTTATTGGTAATAAAACCCCATATGAGGTGATTTTTGGCCAAAAACCCGATTATGACTTCATGAAGGTGTTTGGATGTTTAGTTTACTTCAAAAATCATGAGACGAAGGGGGATAAGTTCGAAGTTAGGGGGAGGCCAGGTGTATTCTTGGGGTATTTGCAAGGAGTAAAAGGTTATAAAATTTTTGATATAGAAAAAAGAAAAATCATGGTCTCACGGGATGTGAAATTTCATGAAACCCACTTCCCTTTTCACAACAAACTTATTGAAATGGATAACAAAGACCCCTTTGAAACCCAACATGACCTTGACGTGTACGACTCCATTCAACCACAAACGGAAGAAGTCTTGACTAGTAGTGAAGATGTTGCGCAAAGTGAAACCCAAAATGCAAGCATTAATGTACAGGAAGTACCAGAAATTGATTATCTCAATCCACTAACTACCACTTCTACTGAGCAATCAATTGATCAGCCGCGTGAGAAGAGACATAAGACACAGCCTAGACACTTGGCAGATTATCAAGTCCAGCTTCCCCCTTCGGTCGACCATACACTAGCTCCACCAACTCGAGCATCCTCCACGGTACACCCCTTGTCCAATTTTATTTCTTATAAAAATTTTACTACCACTCACAAAGCCTTTCTAGCGGCCATTGATGTAAACAATGAGCCAAAATTCTTCCATCAAGCTGTGAAGGATGACAGGTGGAAAGAGGCTATGAAAACTGAAATCCAAGCACTTGAACAGAATGGTACTTGGACACTTGAAACTCTTCCCGAAGGAAAGCGTGCGGTTGATTCCAAATGGGTGTACAAGATAAAATACAAGCCCAATGGGGAAGTCGAGAGGTACAAGGCTCGACTTGTTGCTAAAGGATTCACACAGATGGAAGGGGTTGATTATCATGATACATTTGCCCCGGTAGCCAAATTGGTTACTGTTCGAACTCTCTTGGCGGTAGCAGTAAAGAAAAATTGGGTCATTCATCAACTTGATGTGAACAACGCATTTTTACATGGAGACCTGGATGAAGAAGTATACATGAAAATCCCACAAGGTTTTTCTAAAGAAGGAGAAACTCGAGTTTGTCGTTTGAGGAAGTCACTCTATGGTTTGAAACAAGCTTCGCGCAATTGGTATCACAAATTCACCAATGCTCTTCTTGATCTTGGTTTCAAACAATCAAAGGCTGATCATTCGTTATTCATTCAAAGCAAAGGCAATGACTTTGTTGCTTGCCTAATTTATGTTGATGATGTTCTGATGGTAGGTAATACCACAATGAAAATGCAGAAAACGAAAGATGAACTTCACAAAAGATTCAGCATCAAAGATCTTGGTAATTTCAACTACTTTCTTGGCATTGAGGTTGCTCGTACTAAAGAAGGATTAGTGTTAAATCAACGGAAATACATTCTTGATATCTTGGAAGATTGTGGTTTACAAGGATGCAAACCGAGCAGCTTTCCTTTTGAGCAAAATTTGAAACTTGATCGAGCTGAATCTGAACCAAAGGTTGATGCAGAGAGATATCGTCGCATAGTCGGCAGACTCCTTTATCTTCAAGCTACCAGACCAGATGTTACTTATTCTGTCAACGTACTTAGTCAGTTTGTTGCTGATCCACGACAGCCACATCAAGATGCAGTTCAACGGGTTCTTCGCTATTTAAAAGCTACCGCAGGTCAAGGTATATTGCTCCTTCGAGAAGGTGATTTCACACTCACCGCTTATTGTGATTCTGATTGGCTTGGGTGTCCCTACACACGAAGATCGCGCACTGGATATTTACTACTTTTTGGTGGAGCTCCTATCTCATGGAAAACAAAGAAGCAGTCTGTAGTATCTCGTTCGTCAGCAGAAGCAGAGTACAGATCCATGGCCACCACTGTCAGTGAAGTTATTTGGGTTAGATGGCTGTTAAGTGAACTCGGAATTCCCTCTTCTCAACCAACTCCCTTGTATTGTGACAACACTGCTGCGAGACATATTGCTAACAACCCGGTATTTCACGAACGAACTAAGCATGTTGAAATGGACTGTTACTTCGTCCGTGAACGAGTAGAATCTAAAGAAATTGTTCCATGCCATATTGATTCAACCATGCAAATTGCTGATCTTTTCACCAAAGGACTTGGCGCCAAACAACTGACCTTTCTGCTTGACAAGTTGGGCATTCGAGACCTCCATGCTCCAACTTGAGGGGGAGTATTGAGATAATATTTTCGGTATCTCCATTTAATATGGAGATTTAGTTTCCTTAATTTTCTCTTTTAGTTTTCTATATAAACACCCATTGTATCCTTGATTATTAAGAATAATAATAATAGAAGAAAACCGCCCTCTGTCAGATTTGACAGAAGTAAACTGAGATATGTATATGTAAAGGATATAAATGCGTTAAAATATACATAGAATGTATATATGGCGGGGAGAGCGGATGTGGTCAGCACCCATATGCACATATCATGTATATATTGAATACATAGGTTATGATATTCATATATGGGATTTACTCTAACACGTACACATATATATAGATATATATTATGTATGTGGAGACTTAAGAAGAACTCCCAGCAGGACGAACGGGAGTAAGCTCACTTCTTCTTTTCATTCACATGGATTTATATAGCACAAGTGTCATACTCAATATGTTGGCCAAACAATCGAATCCATGTGAATATATGAAAACCGAATCACCAAAGGTGGCGAGAAGCCACTAGCTCTCCTTTCTCTTGGCGGGAACGACTTGTAACGGAAACAATCCAGGAATGAAACGAGAATATATGTATATATAATGTATTCTTAATTTAATATATATATATATATATATTATATATGCCGAGAGAGAGAGCTGAGAAGACATAGAGGAGAGAATGGCAGAAGCAGGTCGAAGGGAATTGAAAGAGAGAGTGCAGGAGGTAGCAAGTCGAGAAGAAGTAAGATCCAAATTAAGAAGAGAGAGAATCGAGAGGCGGAAGGAAGAAGTCGAGAAGAGAGGATAAAGAGGCCAGTGGCGGCAGGCGACAAGCGGAAGATAAATAAAAAGAGTGAAAGTCTTGTGGCGGCTAGCGGGAGAAAGGAAGATGTTATATTCTCAAGCAGGTAGCGGGAGCACAAATGACATGCTTCCTGCTAGCGAGTAGCGGCTAAGAAAACATTAATGGGCTGAAGCCCATTAGCGGATGAACTTGGGTTGGTCTAAAGCCCATTTGTCGGAAGAAAGCTACGAGACAAATACATATATACGAATGATACACATCTAGCATATACTCTCTTTTCAAAGACATATTTCTAATCCCTATCAGGCGGGAGTCGGCTAGTGGATGACGGGAACAACATATCTGACCCGTATATATACTTGTATCAAATGACACTTGTTATATATATACTTATTATATATAAAGTGTCCAGACAAGGAACACGGAATGAGTGTAAGAGTATACTCATCATTTGCGAACATTCTATTCCTCGTACGAGGCCGTTTTGAGTCGTTCTTAGGGTAAAAGCTCAGGACGTAATAAAGCCCATAATATGGAAGGCCCACGTACGCCCCAATTCTGGCACCTATAAATAGACCAATCATTAGTTGTCAAGAGACATTCTCATTCATTCATTCACTCATCGTTCACACAATCAATCAATCATTCTAAAAAAACATTAAATCCTTCTAGAGAGAGAAACTTCTCCTCTCTAGGAAAATCACCCACCACCTTAGGTCCGCCAAATGCTTAGTAGGTTTGCACTGCTTAGCAGGAGGTCCGGTGATTTTCACGGTTAAAACCTCATCGTGATTGAGCCTGTCAAGCTGTGCTCAAACACTCTCTTAGTAATATAAATAATTGAATTGTTTTTTTTGAATATAAATGGTGATAACAACAGGTAGTCTTATATTATCTTTAAAAAACATGAATATTGTCATCCTATCCTATCTGATAAGTTTTTTTTAGCACAAATCAACATTAAAATAATAGAAAAAAAAGAATAGAAAAACAATATTTTTATACGAAAAATTTAAAATGCAAATGTAAAGTACTAAACATAGTTTCGTAATGTTCTTATCTTTTTTAAATGATTTATAATTTATTGCAAGATAATGTACGTGGTATAAAACAATATATATTTAAATAAATGCATCGATTTTGTATTGCATGTATATTCATATGAGTTTGACTTTGCATTTGTATAATACATGGATATTATCAGTGTCTTCTAATCATTATTATTATTTACTGAATACTATCGTAGTTTGCAATAAAGTAAACAAATATTAAGTTAGATCAAGTGGTTTGTGTATAATATTAAAAGTCAGAGGTCATGGGTTCTAATCTTGTCTTTTACTTTTTAATTTGCTATTTAAAATTGATAAAAGCAAATGCTCACATATGAACGCGATGTAGAAAATGATGACGTGACGAATGAAGTGACACATGAGTACATGAGCACTGAAAGATAGAGATTTAATCATCTAAAATATCCTCATTTAGTTATATAGATAGATATACCTCAATCTTTGATCACACCGGTGATCACCCCCACTAGCTCCTCTTTATGAATACTTTAAGGGCGGAGCCCGTATCTAACCGCTATCTCCAACCAACCAAATTAAGGTGTATCACAATGTCTTTTAAGATGTGTATTAGTACCAATTGATCATAAATCAATTGGTACCTTCATCATTTCCTTAGGTCCTCCATGCGAAGCCTTTGAGCGAGGGTTCGAATCTTACGAGCCTCATACATGGGGGATTTATGATAAATAAGTGTTTTACCGGCACAGTATCAATGCGGGTACCGCTAAGGTACCGGGAATCAAAGGGTTCCCTCCAATTTACCTTTTTTATTACATTACATAACATAATGTATCGATGTGGTGAAATGTATAAATATATATTATGAAAAAAGGTGATATATATATATAACTTTTGACCATAGTTACCGTACACAAATTGAATGTTTCATGTAGTTGTATATTGTGGTTTTTTTTTTTATATATTGTATATGACCAAAAATTATTTTATACGTATCATCTTCCATAGAAAATGTAAAAAAAATCCATATCTATATCCTTATAAATGGATATAGATACATCTTATCATTTACTTTTATATGTCTTATTAAAGTATAAGAGATATTCTTTATGTTGATGCAAATATCTGGTCAAGTCTAGATTGGTGGGAACACTTTTAACCATGATTGTTTTTTTGGCATCCATGTGTTTTACGGATGTGTTTTACGGGTGTGAGTACCATTTGTTTTACGGATGTACCATTTGAGCTTGCAAGACACATCCGTAAGACACATATTAAATTGGTTTATGTTAATGCAAATACTTGCAAGACAAAAGTGTGTGTATCGATCCACGTTATTTGTATGTATATATTTGTTCCGGTTATAGTCTATTGTTTAACACAAAATCTCTACACTATATATGTTGAGGAACATGTGTTTTACGGTGTCTCTTTGGTGAATTTCAAAGCTTCTACTTTTCCATCAACAATTCTTTTATGAACTTTTCCACCCCCAAGTTTGTTGAATATCAGAGTTTCTTTTTCTATAAACTTCTTTCATGAACCTTTTCCCCTCCTTCAAGGCCCAATAATCAATCTCTAGTTACATTTTTTCATGCATGGCTAAACTTATCAAAATCTTCTGTTCTTGCGTTTTCTTCCTTTCGTTTCTGCTTTTTATCTTCTTGATTAGTTCTTCCATGGCCACTTCACTTCCCACCACCGCAACCATGCACCGTGGATTTTCATCCCAAAAAGACCACAACCCATCATCCAAAATCAACTTCAACTCATAGGAAATCCACAAGAGAATTTGAAGCTGGTGATCATGAGGTTCCGAGCGGAGCAAACCCTATTTCAAACTAGTAGCTTACGATGAATAGTCGACTGGATTTACTTAAATGGTTAGTATCGTTCTAGAGTAACCAAAAGTTGCGAGTGAAAAATCTCATACTTATATATTTCAAGGAGTTTAAACAGATTGTATAAATATAGATGGATCAATATATATATATGACATCAAAAGTGAAAATCGTACGTCTTTTATGGTTTCGTGATATTTTGAAGAAAGAAAAAAGTTGATATATTTGAAAAGGTGATAGTCTTGATTATAACAAGAACCTGGATGGCTTTTTTGTTCGGTTTTTGATTGTTATAAGACTGTTTGTTATTTGATTCGACTTGTTTGTATGTGGTTAGGGATCAATAACCATGCATTCATGCCATACGTACCATGATGATTACGCGCGCCTAGCTAACTCAGATGAATCTCTAGCTGGTTTTCTTTCGAACAAAAATTGCTTCTTTGTTCAAGCTATTTTAGTTTTGCTGGCTTTCGTGATCTCAGTGGTTAATTACTTGGTTAGTTACTGGCGGTCAGTGTTCCCTTGGACTTATTTCATATTACAAATGAAGTAATGTTTAGTCGTACAACGAAATACGTACTCTGCTAGTAGATCTAAGGTCGTCATTTTCATTCATCAACTAATTTGGAGTTTGGTTGATCATATTATATCGATGTTATTTTTTTTTTTATCGTTGCATAACATAGACTAGGGATATTGTATTTTGAGTTTTATATATACTATAGCAAATACATTAATCAAGATGCAATAAAAATTATGATTGCCTTATTATTTTACAATTTCACTTACATTTCTTAAGGTCGTGAGACACAAGGTTTCCATTTCGTACGCGATATATAGTAACATATATAGCAGAGAAACTTGATATTCTATCTGCATATATATATCCTACTTGTTGTTTACCTTAGAAAAGTTATATACTGGGTAATGAAATTAAAATCAACAATGATGATGCTGGCAGCATATATGTGGAGTGTGGATCGATGACAATCTAATTTTACTAGTCAAGTATTTCAAGGGAGAAATCAAAGGCATGTCCATTTAATGTTTGATGAGATGATTCATCCAAAATGCAAATTATTGTTTATGATTCATACATCTAGTTTTTATAACTTTAAACATTACTCATTTTTGTTAAGTTGCTGACTTCTAGCTAGTTTATCAAGTACTACTTAAGTTAAGATCGAATGAGCAACTTGTATAAAGATTTGGGTGTCACGCCGCACAGCTTCATATTCTTCGTCTCTCATATTCTTTCTCCACACTTATCGTCGCTGCCCACCAGAACTAATTAAAAAACCGCTGGAACCAACTCCTTATCTCTAGACTCTAGTTACTGCATTAGCTAGGTTTAGTTTTACTTTCTAGTGTTTAGCCTTTTAGTTACAGATTTTAGTTTTTGTGTTTGATGGCTTATGATATACGAGTATAAATGTTAACACCAATCAATCAACTATTCTAATATAGATATTTAAAAATGGGGAAATGATACATTCTCCTAATAATATGATCATGACACTTGGTAAAATCAAAAGATGAGATTGGGAAAAAAAGAATCAGTGGATTAATGTGATCTTGAAAATAATAAAATGATCATTTAGAAACATTTAACAGTGTTCGACTAACAAAGGGATCACAAACATCCCACATATCCCTGTACCCATCCTAGCTAGTGAGATCACACCCTCTTAATCTTTCTCCTCGATCGATCTTTTTCTCCTACCCATATATGATCCAGAGTGATGTATCTTTACAGCCGAAAATTCTATATCCCGATCCACCCCTAACCCTCACACCCACATAACAATAAGGAACAACTCATTTGATTGTCACCCTATTTGCAACAAAGTTCAAATTAAGATTCACCAAGATCTACAAGATAACAAGGATATATAGCCTTAGGAAAGATGGGAATTGAATGAAAAGAAGAAAAAATCACTTGATAAGTCAAGTGCAAGGAGCTAGAAAGATAATTAAGTCAAAGAAAAGCATGAGTTAATTATAGATGATGCTGTTAATTCTGCTATCTTGTCTAGCTAGAAGACTCCACTAAGGATGAGGATTTATTATGGTGATGAGTTAATAGATGTAAGGCTTCTTGTATTGGAAAAAAGATGCAACCCTTAAATGTCTTGAAACAATAAGATGATCCAATATAGTCCTTGTAGCTAGATTGGAACTTCAAAGAACTAGGTGGTTATCACACTTTCAGTCAAATTAAGTAGTTTACTACAATTATATATATATATATATATATATATATATATTGATACCACAACTAAGAGAAAAAAATAAGCTTAAATTTTTATCTAAACCACTCAAATTAATAACCAAATTA